>APFE031095105.1:0-49961 GCA_000404065.3 Pinus taeda | reverse complement strand
GAACATTGTTGGCCAGAAGTATCATGCCCGTAAAATCTTTTGTGTTCTAGCGTAACCAGATTGATGCCCACCACATGCACCTGAATGACAATCATTTAGGACTTTTTTGGCCTCCTCATGAGTGAGGCACCTCCATAGAACTGTATCGATACCACGATGATAAAGCGTATCACCAATGATCATGTAGTCTTTTGCTTGGTATCGAGTACATTGTTGCTTTGAGCGGGAGGTATTAGACCTATATGTTTGTGTCTGGAGATAGATGATTATATCTCCATACCACGGATCACTTGAAGATATCAGAAACAAAGATTCATCCACGATTGTTTCTTTGGATGTTGAATCGTTGGACGATGATGGCAAGTCACATAGTAACTCCGCGAAAACCAAGGCTTTCTTTGATTTGGATTTTACGAATTCCAGATCAAACTCTTGAAAAATTGCTATCCATTTCAAATATTTGCCCCCAAGCAACTGTCACGACAAGATATAAGTCATGGGGTTGCAATCTGACAAAATGCTAGTTTTTTGAAAGAGGACATAGTGTCGAAATCTCTGTACCGCTTGAACAGCTACAAGAGCTAGCTTTTCAACATAGGAGTACTTGCTTTCTGTATCATTTAAGTTTCGACTTAAATAATAGATAGGATGTTCAACTCCATTGTCTTCTTGAACTAAAACCGTTGTGATGGTCGTATCCGCTGCAACCAGATACAGGTTAAAGTCTTTTTGATAATCACGAGCATACATTAATGATGCTTTTACTAGGGATTCCTTTAGAGCATCAAAGGAAGCTTGTGCAACCTGATCCCAATTGAAGGGTACTTCTTTTTTCAACAAACGTGTATAACCTTTAGCAAGTTCGACGTAATTTGAAATGAACCTCCTCATAAAGTTGGCTTTCCCTTGGAGTTTCTAAATCTGAAGCAAATTTGAAGGTGGAGGCAGATCGATGATTGCCTGAACCTTACATGGGTTGAGGCGAATCCCGTCTTTTGAAACTACAAAGCCAAGTAAACGACCAGAACCGACACAAAACACACACTTGTGTGGATTAAGTCGTACCTTGTCGATATTAAAGCATCATTTTGTTGTTTTGAAATGGACAACATAAGCACTTGGGATGGGGAAGCATTGTCACTAGCAACTAGATTGGTTCCTGGGTTTGGAAATGGATCAGTCAATACCGCTGAGGTTTTTGAATTCTTTAAGAGTTTCCTAAGCTCAGCTTTATGTGGACAATATTACGTCCAATGATCCTCATCGCATATAAGGCATGGATGACTTGGTTTCCTTTCTCCATAAGGGTTTGTAGAAGATTTTTCAGGAGACGACTCCTCCTGTTTCTTCTTTTTCAATTTCTTTTTCTTCTTGCCTCCTAGTTGCTTTAGTTCTTTGCCTTTGTCAGTCGACATGGCATTTACCTCCGAGGTGAGAAGTTCTTCATTTGCATTTTGACTAGAAACCGTATGAGCTTTCTTTGATGTAGCCTTTACGGTTTTCGTGCTAGTCGTACCTATCACGCCATCACTAGCATGAGAGTCTTTGTTTGATTTAGGAGGAGGAGGAACGGAAAACTTCGGTCTAGGAGCATCAGGGATTTTGTCGTAGAGTGTGCCAGACTGAGTATAGATCAAGTCTAGATATTGCGCACGAGCAATGACTTGCTCTTCAGTGACGACCCCTCCCTTTGCCATGTCTTCTATAATAGAAGGCAACAATGACTTAATAAACCATTCAGCTAGTAGCTGATCAGGAACATATGTTTTTACCATTCTACGATGACGTCGCCACTCATGAATATGATCAGATATGTGAGTGGCCGTCGTTTTCTTGAAATTGGTAAGAAGCTTTGTTCTTGTTCCGTACCTTATTGGTAACTGAAAATGGGTTAAAAAGGTTATGGAAAGGGTGCTGAAGTTATCGAATGAAGCTCTAGGCAATTCGATGTACCATTTTGCTACCGGACCAGTTAACGTTTGCTGAAAAAGGTGAAGCCTAATTGAATCATCATTGAGAGTGTTGGATGAACACCACAGATGAAAGGTCATCACATGATTCGACAGGTCATCACCCGGATTTCCATTAAATTTAGGAATATCTAACAAAAGTTTATGAGGAATCGCCAGCCACCAAGGGGCATAAACAATTGGATCGTTTGTTAGCCGATTTAGATCTGGTAACTCTAAAGTCGCCACAAAGGGCAACTGTTGATTCAGGTTTGGCGAAGCATACCCAAGATAAGACGGAATCGCCTGAGCAGTGGGTCTTTGCATATCGGCATAATGTATTTCATGCTGATAACTTTGGTAAGGCTGATGGGTATTACCATTATGATATGATTGATGTTGACCGTTTTGAATATACGGTTGCCCATTACCTGCAAAGCTTTGTTGCTCAGAGCCCCGGTAAGCTTTTTGGAATTGCAGTTGTTGATATTGTACCAGCCATGGTTGTCAAGCCATTTGTTTTTGTCCAATACTGGTTGTTTGACCAAGATGAGGGGTAATAGTACCCGTCTAAACCTGGGTCGCTCTGGTTAAGGAGCCACTAATCGGTGATTGTGGTGGCATCATGGAGACAAGAGGTTGTTGTATCATGACCTGAGAAACTTGAGGTTGGCATACAACAGGTAATGCTTGTACTTGCGACACTGTCACAATAGTCGGTATAGTGGGGATATTCAACACAGGTACTTTGTTGCATTGAGTATACAACTCTTGGTTGTTGAGGCAGTACCGTCACCCAACCACTGGATGTAATTCCAACATGACCCAAAAACTATTGTGAACTCTCATACGGTTTTTCTCCCAAAGGGAACAATGAAAGGGCATATTTCCCCCCATACGGCGGCAATCCAGTGCTCAAAGGAAGGATTGGCCTTTTGGGACCAGACTACCCAAATTGATACTGTTGCGAAGGATCAATTTGTTGAGACTCAACATAAGAGATTCTAGATATTATTCCAGACGAACAAACGGGAACAGACCATACTGTCGAAACAATCCCTAGATTGACTCCATCTAGCAGTTGAGAGCTAGTTGGGACAGATGCTACACCAGCGAACATTGTTGGAGTGGCAGCAGGAGGTTCTGCTGCTGCTGCGTCAGATGACATAGTCCTGGATGTCGACGGTTATTTAGACATATCTAGTCTATCCAAAATATTTCCTAGAGATTGTACAGGAACTTGCGATGAAGGGAGACTAACTTCTGATGAAGAAGGATATAGGGTGATCCCAGTTCCAAAATGCAATGTAGTAATGGATGGAAGATCCTCCACAATCTCTTCTATAGCAATCAACCCAGGTGGGAGAGCTAGACTGTTAGGTCCGTAAAATATTTCTGGTGCCAAAGAAGGTATAGACTCTACAACGACAGATGTTGGAGGGGTAACACCTTCCAAATCAGCTGTAGATGAAGCTAGTTCAGGAATAGAAGTGTTTACCGTTACACTAGGATCAGTTCTAATGTCCACTTGTGGCTACGAAACTTCTTCTGTAAAGGCAGGGATACCAGAAATGGTTGGAGTAACTGGAGTCTCTGAGGATGTCGGAACATAAGTTCCAAGCAAACTAGGGGACTTTGATCCAGTTAAACAAGTTCGCTTGGTCCGGAATAGTTTTGTTTCTGGAGTCAAAGACTGTTGACTCATTAGTCTCCGCGAACAACGAGGTTTCGATTGACTTTCTTCCACGATTGTGGATGACTTGATCAACTCGAAGGGTAAAATGTGATTCCGAAATAAATGAATTTTAGACGCTTTGACACAACTTGCTTTTTCAATTTTTAAGAGTCGAGAAAAAGCTAAAGATGACTCTAGTCGCCTTCAATTTTTAATGAGCCTGAAGTGACAAGTGCTCAGATGGACCTTTTCCTTTAAGGAGTCTGAAAAGGAACGAAAGAGACTACTCTAGAAATCTAGACAGAGGGATTACCAAACCAATTGCAAAACTGCAAAATACGTTTTACCGTACGGCAGTCAATCTTCCCGAATGTTGTGTTCAGTGCATTGCGATCGATAGGGTGGCAGGCATGGCTTCCTAAGGATAAAGTATATAGCCTATTGTGGTCTCCCAATATATACTCGACGATACATGGGAGCACAAGTCTGTACTGGAACTTGTCATCTCAAAGAGCAGGAATCACCCAACCTACGATGAAAGCGATAGTTACCAAGATTTATGACGCCAGAATACGTCTCTAGCCTAGACTTCTAAATGTTGTGCATTAGGTTCCAAAGCATTTTTATGTTCATTGAATTTATTTTACAGTTGATCTTTCTTAAGAAGTTTGTCTTTAAGGTTCACCACGTGTTGTAGATATACAATTCCTAAAATGAAATCTAAGATGATAAACAATCGTTTATTCTTCTTTTTGCAATGGAAATCCTAGCTACTAAGGAAAGAGGAGAGAGATTCTTTCAACATAGAGCAGAGAGCACACACTAGATGCACTGTCCTAAATCAAAAAGCAGTCTAAATGCAAATGCACATGCATGTATTTGTTTTCCGCTTTCTTTATGTGTGAATGACAAAAATAATGCTAAGTACAAATCTAAATTATCTTTTCAAAGCGACAGTACTAACAATTTTTTCTTCAAAATATGAAAGGAAGTCAATGATGAAACTTTGCAATTTTGAATTGAAAACTGCTTTCAACACTTGAAATACTATTAATTCGAACCAAATACAAGAGTAACAGTGTAATCAACCATCAAGAAGAGTAGAATTCTTTTCTTTGACTGAAAACGACACTTGTGACACTTCCAAATCAAAAGACGACAGTTCGATTAAGCTACTTCTTTGTAAAGGAGAACTGTAAATGGAAAAAAATACATAAAAACATTTACAATTCTTTGTACAATGGAGGCTGAATAATGTAAAGGAAGGGAGTTTCCACAGTGGTATATTGATCATAGACAGCAAAACTCCTGAATAAATCTGAAGAGAGTGAAGAAAAAACCAAGATCTGGAGGCATAAACAGTCTTATCTTATCATTGCACTTGTAACACAGGGAAACAGGGATGCATCTCACCTACTGCACACGGGAGGTGCGATGCATCCAGATTGCCAAGAGGAGAAGGTGCGATGGTCTAGGGACAAGACTTCAACTTGGTTTTTGGTCACAGTTTGCAACTTAGTTCAGGGATTTAGGCCGAGCTAATGATAGTCAGTAAATGCAAATCATAGGGGCTAATCTAATGAGGTTACTTGAGCCACCACCAGGGCAATTAGGATGTTTGCAAATCAATTGTTCAGTTTATAAACAAAACCCAGAGATGGATTGAAGCAACATTGATCTACTTTGCACTTGCATAGCAAATGCAATTCGAAGGCTAGTTGGCTTAACTTTAGGCTCTGTCTATAGTTTATAAAGCAAACAAATATAAATAAGAAAACAAGCTATTCGCTCCCCAGCGGAGTCACCATTTTGTTATCGGGAAATATAGTGTCCATTCAGAGCTGCTAGTCCCACTAAGATGGGTAGCTATCTTAGAAACAAACAAACTAAAGTTACTTTCATTTTCCTTTATGAGAAGTAGATAGGAGAGAAGCAGAGAGTACCAACCTCAGTCTTTCACTTGGCTCCATGCTTGTTTCCTCTCCCTTCTGACAGATCTTTGCTGCTCCTTCCTTGCTTACCCTACTTCAAAGAGCACCTGTAAAGTCAAAGCAGCATGAAATCATTAAAGCACAAAGATCTACGATCATAAATAATATAGGAACAGATATATATTGACCACACAAATGCATATATCAACTCAAACATACAAGAATGTGGAGGAAAACTCGAATAGTTTTATTGATAGAAAGAGTAGAAGAGAGGATTACAACCATTGATCTGACCCAGCGTCATCCTCCCAGCATGAAAGCCCTTCTTCACCTCATGAAAAGCTTAGATCACCCAACACTATGATATTCCACCGGGAAACCAACAACACTTCCTTACAAGATACAAGATTCCAGCCTCTGGATCTCTGGGATGAGGGATCCATATATAGATGATTGCAGGGGGGTGATTCAGCTTCTGGGATTTTGATTAGTGTCTTCTCTCTGATAGTTCTTGTTCCACTTGGAGATTCATGATCTCTTACTCATCCCTGGGCGAATTCAGAGAGGCAAGTGTCACAGGAGAAGTTTCTGGAATATTCCATGATCATCCACCTTGCAAATTGTCTTTGCCATTTGTCTACTCTCACCCATCGCACCCTAAAAAAGGGCTTTTCAATATGAATCACACTTTTTGCATGTGGCAGGTGAGATGCATCACACCCTTAGCACTAAGCTGTCTATATGGTCCAGTTCTGAGCAGTTCTGAGCAGTTTTCCATGGATAACTTCTGGGAGATGATGTAATCAGCTGACCTTGTTCCTTTAGGGTGTGAAACAACACTTTTAGGGACTCATAAGCCTTTGGTTTATGGACATATATGATTGGGGTTGCAGTGCCCAAATATGTCTATAATAGAACTTGGTGGAGTTCTCATGCAAGAAGGATATGTAGTGTGTTATGAATCACAAAAACTGAATGAGCATGAGCAGAACTATCCAACACATGATATTGAGCCAACAATGATTACACATGCATTGAAGATGTGGAGATATTATCTTTTGTGCAGGAGGTTCACATTGATGAGAGATCACAGTGGGTTGAGGTATTTGTTTGACCAACTGAATCTAAATTCCAAGAAAGCTAGATGGTTGGCTACCCTTAGTGAGTTTGACTTTAAGATCAGATACATCAAAGGGAAGGAGAACCAATTTGCATATGCTCTTAGCAAGAAGGTACAGGTAAATCATATAGCAGCTATAAGCTCCTATGGGACAGAGTTATAGGATAAGATCTTGCAGGCACGACAGCAAGATGACAAATACATGGAGATCATGCACATGTTACAACATACTATAGGCACATGTACATGTTTAGGTGCAAGTATAGGGGATCAGGATGTAGACTATCGTCTCACGGTAGATGATTTGATGAGTTTTTGAGACAGGATCTATGTGTCAAATTGGAGTGAACTCAAGAAGCTTATCTTGAGGGAGTTTCATGTGAAACCATATTCGGGTCATCCAGGATATCAGAAGACATCAACATCTGTGAAGAAGTTTTACTAATGGTTGAATATGAAGAAGGAAGTGGTAGATTTCGTGGCTATATGTTTAGGCTATCAACAGGTAAAGGTGGTGATTCCATAATGGAAATGGGTGGTGATTTCCATGGATTTCATCACAGGTCTTCCGAGGACAATGAGGCAACATGATTCTATTCTGGTCGTGGTTGACAGGTTGAGCAAGGTAACTCACTTCATTCTGATGAAGACTACATATTCAACCAGTGAGGTATCATAGGTGTTCATCAAAGAGATAGTGAGACTACATGGTGTTCCAAAGAAGATTGTGTCGATAAGAATGCAAAGTTCACTTCCAAGTTTTGGAAGGATCTAGTTGTAGGCTTGGGTACAGAATTGGCCTTTAGTACAACTTATCATCCGTAAATAGATGGTCAGACAAAGAGGGTCAACAAGATCTTGGAATGCATGCTAAGGATGTACGTGATGCACCAATAGAAGAAATGGGACGAGTATATTCTATTGGTTGAGTTTGCACACAATAATGGTTATCAGGAGCAATTGAGGATGAGTCCTTTCAAGGCATTGTATGGACATAGTTGTAACACTCCCATCAACTGGAGTGATCTAGTGAACATGGTAGTTATTGGACTGGACATGTTGACAGACATGGAGCAGGAAATGCAGGATATAAAGAAGAATCTAAAGGCAACACATGATAGATAGAAGAGTTATGCATATCAACATAGGGTGTTCAAAGAGTTTCAGGGTGGGGAGCATGTGTATTTGTGCATCAAGCCCAAGAAAATATCTTTGAGGATTGGTTCATGTGCCAAGTTGGTACCATGGTACTACAGGACTTTCGATATCCTTGAGAGGATTGGACGAGTGGCATATCGACTTGCACTCCCTCCAATAGTGAAATTCCATGATGTTTTCCATATTTCATTGCTTAAGAAGTACATAAAGGATTATGATCATGTTGTTAATTGGTCTGTATTGCAGGTGGAGGAAGAAGGAGATTTCCAGCTGGAGCCTTAATTCATATTGCAATGGAAATATCTCGTGCTTAGGAATAGAGCCATGGAGAAAGTTAAAGTGCAGTGGAAGCACTTTGGGACTGAAGAAGCTACATGGGAGATGGCAGATCAGATGTGGGCCCTATATCATTCATTGTGTGCCGGTTGAGGCAAAGAAGTTTTGGTTTGATGTTGGTATATGTTTGGCATATGTTTTGTTGACGTTTCAGTATATGTATGTATATGTATATGGATGTAAATATCGCCATGAGATAATTAACAAAGCTCCAATAAGAAGTATTGGTGTCATATTATTATGGTTGTTATATTGTCATATTGTCATAATTTTTTGTTTTTGAGCAGGTCTTTCATTATAAATAATGCAATGAGCTAAGTTATCAAGCTCCATAGGTAGTATGTTTTCTTTTCACTGGTTTTGTTGAGGTCTTGGTGTGGTTTAACACCAAGGACGGTGTTCCCCAAGGGGGAGGGTTCCATAATAGCCCTGGTGAAAAGTTCATGTAATAAAAGTTAATAAATGAAAAATAAGACCATAGTTAAGGGACACTTATTCTAAGATGAATGTTGGGCAAATATATCCTAGTGGGCATCATTGGATGTGTGTTTTGGCTAAGGAAAATTGGTGAAGGCTAAGGCAAAGGCATTAAAAGGAAAAAGGCATTTTTGGCACATTTATTTATGAAAATAATGGAAATTAGGAGAAAAGGAAGGTGAAAGGTCACGGGTTGCATGTGTGGAGGAAATTGAAGGAAAATAATGGAAAATTAAGCAATTAGAGTCCTCATTCATAAAAAGGCTTATCAGGACCAGTTCATGGCTTTTGTTAGTTTAACCTTTTGTCAGCTCAAGTTTGAATCTCTCCCATTATTCTCTCTCTCTCTCTCACTCTTGGTCACTTAAAGTTTTCTTAGAGCACTCTAGTTGGAGCAAAGGAAAGGGAAAGCAAGGAAAGGAAAGGAAAAGCAAGCAAGGATCAAGGAAAGGAAAGTAGAACTCAAGCAGCTTCAAAAGGAATACTTACAAGTAACATTTTGCATGTGTGATTTCATAACTGGTTAAGATATTCATGGCTTTGCATGTTAGCGTATGGTTCTCTTGTTGTCAGTGGTATGGTTTTGTTGGGTTATGACAGTGGATTTCAACCTAGCCTAGCCTTTTTTTGGATACCATGGTATGTTGGGATGTTTATCTCATTTTTGAGATTTGGTTTGCCAGATGCATTTCAGAATCCAGGGCGGAGGTGGTCTCGAGGTTCATTCCCAAAGGCCTAGGAATCCCTTGACCGGTTTTGGCGGGATACACGATAAAGCCTGAGGGAGAAGTCTTGGTTTAGGGCCTAGTGATCTGGGTTAAAGCTTGAGAGACAAGGAGATGAAAAATTCCTCAAGGATAGTGATGGATTCTGAATGGCATTCCAAGTTTAGTTTAGTTGTGATTGGAGCACCGGTTTTGGTGTGATCATGGTGTTGAGGAGGTAAATCCCCTCTGCGGACAGAGGCAATCCCTACTAGCCTAGACCGGGTCTAGCAACAATCATACAACGCTATCGCACAAGTCCCTAATTGCAAATTAAAGACCAATGATGAGGGCCTACCTAGATCCCAACGCTAGTGCTTGTAGAAGAGGTGACGCTCTCGTTCCTTTGCTCTGGCAGATCATGATCTCCGTGAATGGACACCTGCACATAAAAAGAACGACACAAACACAAGCATAAAATCCAACATATGCAACTATATATCAGTCAGAAAGGATACAACTCATCATCATTACAAATAACAATAAGAGTGGAACCATAACAATAGTCGTTTATTGATAATAATCAAAGAAGAATACAACCATAGTTCTGACGTCAGATTCTTCTTTGGCTGCGTGATCAGCAGCACATGTCTTGTAAAGCTTGTTGGGAGTGGGAACAAGCCTCTCTCTCTTTGGTTATTGGACAAGAATCTCCTTACTTGGATTTGGCCTTATGGGAATGAAGAAGGCTCTTGCAGCATGAAGCTCTTAGAAACTTGACAATTCTCAATCTCTGGAACTAGCTTGCCAAGGAAAATGGACAAGCTTTTATAGATGGAGGAAGGGGAGTTTTGATCATTCAAAATATTCATGGGATTGGCTTTATCACTAAAGAAGCTTCCACGAGAGGTGGCAAACCACTTCCTCTCTATGGAGATCCGAAGCCAAACCACCCAACTCAAGATAGATTCAGTCCGGGAATTTGTTAGGATGAATCTTCCGTTGTTTGTTTGTTAAAAAACACCACTGATTATGGTTGGCATGAGTGCGATTCTGTGACAGAGCACCAACTGGCGTGCCCTCTTTGGAGAATTTCTCCCATTGGCGCGAGGGCTACACTATAAAACCACGCCAATGGAAAAAGGGCTATTTTTAGGGGTTTTAAGAAGGAGATGTCTTCAGGGCAAATGAAGTTCATGTTCAGGGGAATGCAATGCAAGTGTTTGTAGGTCATGTCACTTCTCATAGGTCCCAGAATGAATCCTCCAAGATGCGAGAGAGGGGTAACAGGAACGGTGACAAATTTCTCTGTAACAACCCTATCAACTGGCTATGGCAAGAAGAAAGGGAAGATTCGATTCCCCTTTAGGCTATGTGAAGGCGACCATCTCCTTCACCTTTGTCCGCTCATGGATAAAGCCTCCATTGTCTTGGAAAGTCTTACAGGTTCTTCACCCCAACTTCCTGTCGGTTATCAGAGGCTCTCTTTAGATGCTCTCCCTATCGACAAAGAGATTGATTTAGATCCTTCTCTTGTCCATCCTCCCCTTTCCGAACCTGGCTGTGCTAAGCCTGTTCCAGACCAACTATTGGTCGGGAAGAGTGTCAACTCGGGTTCACCACCCGTCGATCACTCTGTCTCGGAAGAGCATCATGCTCATGTTCTTCTCGTCTCGTCAAATTCTCCTGAGTCTGAAAATGACTCTCCTATCCCAGTTGATCCTGAGAGTCCTTCTTCGGTTCCTTTAGAGCAGGGGGGCAATCATACGGTTCCCCCACCAAGTAGTTCAGTCATTTCCTTCGACTGGAGTCATTTGACCGCCTTCCGTCTTCCATCCCATGTGCCTTTCTAGATTACAGTACATGCCTATGATAAGGCAGTACCTGGCACTGTCTTGGATGAGGGTGCATCTATCAGTCTTATGCCTTCCACTACTTGGCAAGCTTTGGGCTCCCCACAGCTTGTTCCGGTCACACAGAATATGATGGTGTTTGACAGAGGAACCAATCAACCATAAGGGATCCTTCCAAAGTTCCCTATTACTTTGGAAGGAAAAACCGTCTATATAGACGTATTGGTTACCCAAGGGGCTTTAGATTTCAGTCTTCTCCTTGGTCGTGACTATGTTTATGCCATGGGGGCCCTTGTCTCTTCACTTTTCCGTGTGGTTTGCTTTCCACACAATGGAAGGATCATGACTATAGATCAATTATCATTCTTTAGTCCCCCGGTGCCTCCTACACAGTTTTCATCCCCTCCTGGTTTTTATCCACCAATTATATCTGCCACGCCGCAGGTCAACTATGTGGCTACTTATCCCGTGCATGTATCCAGTGATGCTGCCGTCGTGCATAGTGTCTTGGGGGCATTCGATCTTGACTTCCAAGATGTGATCCTTCCACCGGGAGTGGCACTCTTGGAAGCTACGACTTCTTGTTCATTATGATGAAGTTCGTGGCGGAGCATAATTCGCCTTCCTATGTCAAGCTCCTTAAAAAATGTAACTGGGTCTGGTCGAGCATAGTTCCTGATCTTGTGTCAAGCTTGTTAAAAAATGAAACAAGGATTATGAGGATAGTTCTTTTACTATGTCAACCTCATTACAAAATGAAACAACTCCCTTTCCAAATCGAGTCTTTCGATTAAGATCTCGTAAAATACAAGTCGAGTCTTTCCAAGATCTTGAAAGTGAACCTTCATTCCATCCACTTTGTTGAATGCAATGAAGCTTGGGAGGCCTGTACCTCATTTTGTGTCATTATGCTGGGGGCATGCGAACATATAACAAGCATAGTTTTTCGTTTCAAGCTTGTGTAAACATGAAACCGAATCCAAGCAAAGTTCTCCATGGTTCAAGCTTGTGTAAAAATGAACCCATACCCATTTTACATCTCGTGATTGCTGTCTTTATCCGCTAATTTTTGTTAGATGAGCTTTGGTTGTTTTCATCCCATCGCCATCTCTTTGGCCGATCATATGCTTTCATTTGCTTGTTTTCCTTTCCTGAGGGACCGTAGTTATGAGTGGTTTTATTAGCCAGTCTCTTAAACATTACATGTTTTGAGCAGTTCCACCATTGCCGGAACCAGTTGCTACCCTTTATACCACTCGTTCCTCTGGGACGAGTCACCTTTAAGCTCTTTTCTGACTCGTAAAATATGAAAATATTGCCGAGTATTTTTTCCCTTTTTGACTCGTTAAAGAGAATAAAAATGGAGGTCTGCTTTCAGCTCTTTTCTGACCGTTTAAAGATGAAAAGATTTTCGAGTGATTCCTCTTGAATCGCTAAACGTAAATAAGAGGCGGTCGTCTTTAAACTCTTTTCCGACCGTGTAAAGATGAAAAGATCGTCGGGCCCTTGTCATTTCAGGCTCGTTAATGGTTACGAAACGACGTGATTTCGGTCATTTTTTTACTTTTTCAGGTCAAAGTCACTAATCATGAAAAGTACTCCTCAATCGTAATGGTCGGGCAGTTCTTTCGAGCATTGTTTTATACTTTTTCGGGCTCGAGGGAGACAAATTTACAAAAAAGGACACCCCTGGAGTTTACTTTTCACTCTCTTTTCAAACTCTCTAAACATGAAAAGACGTCGAGTTCTTCCTCTATCAGACTCGTTAAAACTTGATGACATTGGATTCCGTCGAAATGACGCTTTACAAGCGTATGATATCCCCGTCAAGCTTGTCATTAAAAATAACTAGGGTACTCGCCAGCAATGGTGGGGAAAATGGAACCAGAATCGTTGTAGTGTCGGTAGTATGTCGCTCTTGAACATGGCACTTGTCTGCGTTTGTGTCTGGGTGGGGACATCTCATCTCATTTTTCACTTGCCTCCGTGGGTTTGGGTGATCTTGTTTGACCTCCCATCTGCTCTTTGCCTTGTCACCATGACCTCTGATCATTTGATGTCAAATACTACCAAGTCCAATGTCATGCCACCGATATGTTCAAGAGAAGTTGACCTCTGCGAAATAATCAACCTCCCTCTGATAACTCACATAATCCTGATTCACAAAACATATTATCCTCCTCGATCTCACGTCGATGATGTGGGAAACACTATGGCCCACCTTCGATCAAGGCCGCTTCCTGTCGACTTCAACTCATTATCCAGGAAGTTGACCTAGAGACTTCCTTCAGGTGCCTTGGAGCCTGCATGCCTTAATGGCAGGTTTTTCGTGTTCGACGTGAGGTTTTCATCATTGGCCTCCGATCGAATGATTCTATGGGTGTTCGACGCCGGCTCACTGATTCGCACGTCGTAGATTGTACCTATAGTACCTTGAGGGCCATTGTCATTATTGGTGGTACCTCTCGCGTCTGTTAAAAGTTTCATCATTGGCTAGTAATCAGATGATGTTCATGCATGTTCAACTTCGACTCCCATATTCGCATGCTTGAACTTGTACTTTTTTCGGGTCGAGATGGAGCGCAAGACCTTGGATTTTGTCTGTTGGGATCCAGGTTGCGATTTTGTGGATTATTATGGTTATTACATGACTCATTCACTGGATGGCTGCAACCATGCCTGAGTCTGTTTATCAATCCTTACTGGATGGCTACGTCCATACCTTGGATCTATATTCTTATGTACTCTGCTACGGATGGTTGTGCCCATACCACATATATCATGTACTTGAGATATCAGTTGTACTTCTCCACGTAGGTTTTCCAGCGCCAGTGTTTTCGGTTGGACATGTTCTTGTAAAGCATTTCACCCCTCTCTCTCTCTCGGGCCTCATGCTTTAGGGGGCATCTGTTACACAGCAATTTGTCACCATCCGTGTTACCCCTCTCCTGCATCTTGGAGGACTCATTCCGGGACCTATGAGAAGTGACATGACCTACAAACACTTGCATTGCATTCCCCTGAACATGAACTTCATTTGCCCTGAAGACATCTCCTGCTTAAAACCCCTAAAAATAGCCCTTTTTCCATTGGCACGGTTTCATAGTGTAGCCCTCGTGCCAATGGGGGAAATCCTCCAAAGAGGGCGCGCCAGTTAGCACTCTGTCACAGAATCGCACTCACGCCAACCATAATCAGTGGTGTTTTTTAACAAACAAACAGCGAAAGATTCATCCTAACAAATTCCTGGACTGGATCTATCTTGAGTTGGGTGGTTTAGCTTTGGATCTCCATAGAGAGGAAGTGGTTTGCCACCTCTCATGGAAGATTCTTTAGTGATAAAGCCAATCCCATGAATATTGTGGATGATCCCAACTCCCCTTCCTCCATCTATAAAAGCTTGTCCATTTTCCTTGGCAAGCTAGTTCCAGAGATTGAGAATTGTCAAGTTTCCAAGAGCTTCATGCTGCAAGAGCCTTCTTCATTCCCATAGGGCCAAATCCAAGAGGAGATTCTTGTCCAATAACCAAAGAGAGAGAGGCTTGTTCCCACTCTCAACAAGCTTTGCAAGACATGTGCTACTGATCACCCAGCCAAAGAAGAATCTGACGTCAGAACTATGGTTGTATTCTTCTTTGATTATTATCAATAAACGACTATTGTTATGATTCCACTCTTATTGTTATTTGTAATGATGATGAGTTACATCCTTTCTGACTGATATATAGTTGCATATGTTGGATTTTATGCTTGTGTTTGTGTCGTTCTTTGTATGTGCAAGTGTCCATTCACGAAGATCGTGGGGATCGTGATCTGCCAGAGCAAAGGAACAGGAGCGTCACCTCTTCTACAAGCACTAGCGTTGGGATCCAGGTAGGCCCTCATCATTGGTCTTTAATTTGCAATTAGGAACTTGCGCGGTAGCGTTGTATGATTGTTGCTAGACCCAGTCTGGGCTAGTAGGGGTCGCCTTTGTCCGCAGAGGGGATTTACCTCCTCAACAAGGGTAACATCACCATGAGCTCCAGAGGGCGATGAGGGGTAGGCCGAATCATGAGACCATACTTCTAAGACCTTAGGAAGGCCAGGACAATCACAGAGAAGATGGTCTCCCTTGTACAAGTTACAAGGAAACTTAACCTTCCGCGGAGGAGCAGAAGGAGTTCCGACTTGAGTTGTACTCGGGGCAGTAGCTGCACTTTTAGCCTCTCGCTTAGGTGACTTCTTCTTCTTAGCCACCTGGTTACTTGAATCCAGACTTTCACCAGGCGAAGTAGAAGATGAAGACGTAGAAACAGGCGAAGAAGGGGAGAGGTCCACCTTGGAATCAACATGATGTTGTTCAGGTGGAGGAACTTATTGACCAATAGTTGAAACATTAGGGACCACAGAGGTTGAGAACAACCAAACAGGCAACCCAACAGTTAACCCAGGAAGGGACAACGTTGCCATGTAAGGAGCACCAACATTCCCAAAAGGAGGAAAATGACCAGGATTCCCTTCAGAGGGGATTCCTGGGTTGGTGAACTCTGGAAAAGTTGCCATCAAAACTTAAAATCACACACGGGGCTGAAAAAGAGCCAAGACACATAATCAAATGGCCAACAAACAGAATCTAATAGGGCATGTCATCGCAGGTAATTTAATTTGTAGACACAAGGACATAACTTGACCTTTTCATCTTTAGAGAGTTGAGAAAAGGACAAAAAGATGACTCTAGTCACCTTCGAATGTTTAATGAGCCCGAAGTGACAAATGCTCAGATGAGCCTTTTCTTTTAGGGAGTCCGAAAAGGATCAAAAGTGACTACTATGGAGAACTAGGCAAAAGGTTTACCAGACAATCCGTAAAACTGCATATACACCTTGGCAATCGTATGAAAACCAAGGACTTTCCGTACGGCAGTCAATCTCCCTAAATGTTGTGTTCGGTGTGTTACGGGTCGTAAGGCGGTAGACACGACTTCCTATGGATAAAGGATGATAACCTAGTGGGGTCTCCCCATATACTCGACGGTACGTGGGAGCACAATTCCGTACTAGACCACTATTGAGTCACAGAAAGAGGAATCACCCAACCTTGAGTGGAAACAAAAGCAACTAGGTTTAACGATGTCGGAGCACATCTCTAGCCTAGACTTCTAAACAGTGTGCGTTATGTTCCAATGCGTTGTTAGATTCATTCAGTTCATTTTAAAGTTAATCTTGAATTATGTTTCATTTTTCAGGCCTTACCGTATGTAATGTCTCAAAATTTCCTAAATGCAAACCATATGCCACAATATATCATTTCATTCGATGAATGCTAACCAAAGTAAGGAGAGAGTTTCCATTCACTTCCAACAATGCAAAAAATTGATCACTAAGAGAAAATATAACAAATTCTCTAATGCACTAATTTCATCAAGAAAAACTAATGCAAATCAATTCCAAAATAGTTTTTATTTTTATTTATTTTTATGTAAATTCAAATCAAAGAGAACTGATCTAACTCTACGATTGATTTTCAGAATGTAAACTATGCAATTGTAATCTATGCACAATTCACTTGAAAAGTATGCAAATGTAATCTATGCACATTTTTCATTCATATTCTGAAATGAGAATTCTAATTATGCAAGTGTGATCTATGCAAGAGAATTCTCAAACACAAGATGATTCTAATGTAATGTAAGAACCAATCAAGTGCAAATCAAGAAAATTGGGTGAGAGTTCCAAAGATCAAAAAATAAAAACACTCAAAGGCGATTAACACTCATACACAAAACAAAAGCAAAAACATGCAAAATTGTGAAAAGATTGAGACAAACCTCCAAGTAATAACCAAAGGAAATCAAATTAACACTCAAAAACAAAAGCAAAAAGATGCAAAATTGTGAAAAGATTGAGACAAACCTCCAAGAAATAACCAAAGGAAATAAAATTAAGAATTTTTCAAAAAAGAGACTCAAAACCAGTCAAACAAGACTCCAACACACTCAAGCAGTCGAAAAAAGGTACCCAGAACAAAAACGAAGCTCAGGAGGCTCAAAACCAAGCAAACTTCAAAAGTTCCCAGGGCTGGCACAACTATCAGGCTGCAACTAGCGCCTTTTGAGGATTGGCGTGGGTTGTAAATGAGAAACTTGCACCAATTGGCGCGACTGTTACGGTATTAAAGTGCGCCAGTCAAGTTTGCTATGCAAAAATAAAAAACAAGCAATCCAAAGCTAGGCCAACAGTAACCAGGTAAACCAAGAGGCGAGAATCAGCAAAAGAACTCAACCCAGAAGGTCAACCAAGCAGGTAAAAACCAAGAAAAAACCAAAAAGGAAAGACAAGCTCCCCAGCGGAGTCGCCAAATTGTTGTGGAGGTAAATCCCCTCTGCGGACAGAGGCGATACCTACTAGCCCAGATCAGGTCTAGCAACAATCATACAATGCTACCACGCAAGTTCCTAATTGCACATTAAAGATCAATGATGAGGGCCTACCTGGATTCCAACGCTAGTTCTTGTAGAAGAGTTGACGCTCCCGTTCCTTTGCATTGGCAGATCACGATCTTCGTGAATGGACACCTGCACATACAAAGAACGACACAAACACAAGCATAAAATCCAATAGATGCAACTATATATCAATCAGAAAGGATATATCTCATCATCATTACAAAGAACAATAAGAGTGGAACCATAATAATTGTCGTCTATTATTGATAAACAAAGAAGCATACAACCATAGTTCTAACGTCAAATCCTCCTTTGGCTGGGTGATCAGCAACACATGTCTTGCAAAGCTTGTTGGGAATGGGAACAAGCCTCTCTCTCCTTGGTTATTAGACAAGAATCTCCTTAGTTAGATTTGGCCTTATAGGAATGAAGAAGACTTCTTGCAACATGAACTTGATAATTCTCAATCTTTGGAACTCTGGAACTTGGAACTAGCTTGTCAAAGGCAAAAGGACAAGCTTTTATAGATAGAGGAGAAGGAGTTAGGATCATCCACAATATTCATGGGATTGGCTTTATCACTAAGAAGCTTCCATGAGAGGTGGCAAACCACTTCCCTCCTATGGAGATTCAAAGCCAAACTGAACCAACTCAAGATAGATTCAGTTCAGGAGTGGGTTAGGAAGAACCTTCGGATGTTGGTTTGTTAAAAACACTACCCATTTTGGCTGGCGTGAGTGCGACTCTGAGACAGAGCGCCAGCTGGCGCACCCTCTTTGGAGGATTTTCCCCATTGGCGCGAGTGATACACAGTGAACCCGCGCCAATGGAAAAAGGGCGTTTTTATGGGTTTTTTTGCAGAAGATGTCTTCAAGGCATATGAAGTTCATACTTAGGGGAATACAATGCAAGTGTTTCCAGGTCATGTCACTTCTCACAGGTCCCGGAATAAGTCCTCCAAGGTGCGAAAGAAGGGGTAACAGGGACGGTGACAAATTGTTGTGTAACAATTGTATATATGTAATCTAGAAGGTAGGAAAGCTCAGTTACTTAAAGATATCAAGGAGGAGAGGCAATTGAAAATCAGAGCTATCTGTGTTAGGGAAGGAGGTGGAAACACCAATTTTTTCCATAAATTGGCAAATTTTAGGAGAGTTAAAAACTCTATGTGAGACATAAAGGATGTTGACATAAATACTTGTAGCTCACGAGTGTAATTCGAGGATGTTTCAAAGACTCACCTTTCTATCCTTTCAAAATATTTAGGAAAAAAATCAATTTCATCGTAGTGTCATGTTATACATCACTTTCCTCACTTCTTCTGAGAGTAGGACTTAACTAATGTAGATTTGGCTCATGTCTAGCTCGAAGTTGATAGAGCTACCAACTTCATTGAACACATTGAACACATCTGCCAGCAGGTGCATGACATATTTGAAATATCAAATCCTAGTACAAACAATGTCATGATCAACATCGGGTGCCACACAAGTTCTAGGTGGGTGACAATGTTAAGTTACATTTGCAGAAGGAGTGCCTCACTGGGGCCCACCGCAGGCTTCACGCACTCTAATATGGGCCTTACACCATCACTAAGGTTGTAGGAGACAATTATTTTGAGCTCAACATTCCATCGTTCCTTCGCATGCACCTAGTATTCAATGTGGACTTGTTGCAACCATACTTTCCCCCATTATTGGACACATCTGGCATTGGTGAATAGCTAACACCAATAGATCTCAAACCAAGTTATATCGAATAGGACACGATTGATAGGATCATGGACATGAAAATAAAAAACACTCGCCAATAGAGGATCTACCTATATCAATTTGTCAAGTCAGGACGAGTCCTTCACCAGGGCAAGTGGTTCACCAGGGACCAGGGTCAATAGAAATTTACTCACCTCATGGAGGCTCTGCATGCAATGGGGACCATTACTTCCTAATGGGGAAGGACTGATCCAGGTGGATATTGGTGGCCACCTGCCTATTCCACTTGAACCTCTATTTGGTTTCATCAATTTCCTTGATTATAGAAAATTTACTATTTTTAGCAGTTCTTCACGTCCTGAACTTTTGGAGGTGTTTTGACCCCCTAAATGGTGTTTTTTTTTTCTTTAAGTCTGCAACAGGATTGTCCACAGCTATGGGCCTATTGTAAATATTGATATTGTATTAGTCATAGATACCTTTCTAACAAGGTATCATACCTGCCAAACAAAAATTACATGACCATGTTACATCATATCCTAGGAAGTTGGTTGTCCAATTAACCCCAACAGGGCCCAATTATTCTTGGTGTTCCATCTCCTAGGGTTATTGTTTTCGTTGTTTAGGTTTTCCCTTTTTTTTCAATAATAAAAAGTACTTTGAGCCTCGTTGTAACACAGTTCAGAGGCATATAACAACACATCTCTTCTGAGAGATAAGCTATCATCGTTAGAGCTAGTTTATTTCCATTTTGTTGTAAGCATCTTTCAGTTCTTTGATATTAATGAAACAAAGATTTATTTTTTCTGCATCTCTTTGTTTATGTTTATATCTTTATTTTGTTTCATTCTTGCATAAGTCCGGATCAATCTAGTGTCATCACGTTGTTTGATTGAATATCCAAATGTTTTCCCTAAGTGTCGTTTACTCCTAAGTCAATGTTTCCTAAGTGTCATCACCATATCCTTAAGAGTGTTTGTGTTATCTTATCGAAATATAGGTGAAGACATAAATTTTCTTGACTTTGTAACTAACTTTGTTCACCATGCAACACACACACATAAAAGCAAGAGAAAAACACTCTTTTTGGGTAAAAGCACACTCCAAGATGACGAAGAGTTGCACCCTTCTTGTGCACACTCGTTTAGGCTAAACCATTGTGTCCTAGTAGAGCACACCCCTTTATGCTTAGTGAGTGCACCCTCCACTTGAGTGCACTCCTTCAACTCGAAAACTTGCTCCCCCTTCAACTCATGCATGTGCTTTTCTTGTTGTATGTGGGCACACTTTTAGAAAATAGGAGCCCACTTCACTTTACTTAACTAACTCATTTACTCGTTGACAAGTGGCGAGCATGCATGGAATGGATTTGCATGTAATCTCTTTATATCTTGTTAATCATTCTTTCACATAATCACTCTCATCTAGGATGAGTGCACTTCTTTGGATCAAAGGGCTCTTTGTCAACTTTCATTCCAAGTAAGTTTTACATTTCCATTTTTTGCTTTCCTTTAATATTTTTTTTTCAATATCACCTTCCTTTTTGGTGTTTCACTTCTTTTCAATTTATTTGTTGGAATTTTTGTTCATTATTTCTACTGCAAGTGTTAATTTATTTTCGTAGGTTGTGACTTTTCACATTCTGTAACTCTTCATATTATAGTCATGATTGCGACAGAATGTATAATAATTTGTAGATTCTTCCTCCCATCATTTTAATCATTTTATCTTGTTGTCGAACTTGTTCTTGAGCCATTCTAAGCTAGAGCACATTTCTGGACGCGAAGGACTGACTATCTCAGAAAACTATACCTAGAAAGTTAGTTTTTCCCCTTGAGCGCACTCCTTCAATATGAAGAAATGCAACCTCCTTGAGTGCATGAGCGCACCCTGAACCCACAAAAGTTTTCTCCTTCATGCTTCGATTGTGCACCCTGCACCCTCTTTGTTCCTCTTGAGCGCATGGGCGCACTAGGAAGGCTAGAAGCCTGACCCCTTCATCCCTTCAATGTGCACCCTTATGTCCTCTCAGCGTCCTTGAGAACATGTGCGCATCCTGAACCCATGAATGAAATTCCTTTCTTCTTCGACAGTGTACCTTGTCCCCTTGATGATCTTTCTCTCTTATTTGAGCACATGAGCACACCTTGAAGGCCTCTTGTCAGCCTTGATCTCCCTTCATGCTCCAACAATGCACCCTCCATGTTTTGATGCATATTAATTGTTTATACAAGTGACAATTTCCCGTCTTTAATAGGCTTATATTCTCAGATACATTTGCTATCTTTTGAATATGATCTTCTAAGTTATTTCTTGTGATAGATAAAAGATTTTGTAAAGCTAATCTTTGTTGCCATGAGTGTGCTTCCAAAAATAGGTGTTCCACCTACTAGTCTCATTACTCTCTCATCATATTTTGGGATGATGCCTCGCGCTACCCGTCAATTGGCCTCAAAAGAAGCTTCAGAAGCATGCACTAAAGAAGCAATGGAATTTACAAAGCCCACCATTCCTATTCTTATAGATACACTGTGTTTCTTAGACAAATCTATCGAGGTCACGTGGAAAGATAATAAAAACACATTCATGCAAAATTAGTTCCCTAAAGATTTGGAAGATAAGGAAGTATACATCAACATTAAACAGTGTAGGATACAAATGATTGCATGCAAGTTCCCAGTCATACCTTGTGTAGAGGTAATTGAATGGATTCTATCACACATGCATGATTCATAGTGAAAGTGGTGGTCAACTTGCCACCTACTATGGAGAGGACATCAAAACTTAACAAGATGTTGAAGCCCACAGAGTATGCCAACAACAACTTCTACACTAGATGGGTCGATCTTGATACAAGTGACATCATCAAGTCTTGGTGTCGAGAGCTTGCTAAATCTTGACACCACCTGACTTTAGTTTACCTGACTAGGATTCTCAGGGAGATGTACCAATACCTTATTTCCATGTGTTGTAGGTTTCATGGGTAGAATAACATTGAAGTATTTGAAGAGAATTGGATAGTTATGCTTAAATTGGTTGTTACCCATGGAAAAATATTCAATTGGGAAGTTATACTTTCTTTTGAGTTGTAGTGTCATGTTCGGAATGCTAAAGCATCTCCAAGGTCAAACCAAGCACGAGATTTTTCTATTTCATCATTTCTATTACATGGGATCTATGCACGATATGCATTCCCATGGATGTATTGGAACTGGACCCCACAGGATAAGTTTCTAGTTTACTTCCATTGCAAGGTGTTGTCAGAATTGAGTTTAAGAGGGGCATATGACAAATTACTAGATCATTTCTTCGTTGTCGTATTTCAAATGATATATGAGATCAATCCTCCTTGCATGACCATCTAGGTGAAGAAGTCAATAGAAGATGTCGTGGATTGGTTTGTTGTAACACCATAAGGTACATATATAAGATGCTTTGAATGTCAGATTTCTCCTCATATTATGTTGTAATATGTAACTAACAATGTGGTCTTACAAGAAGTTGCTTATCAATTGAATAAACAGTTATCAAGAGTTATTCATAGAAGGAAGAAGGCCCCTTGGCCCACTTACCGTTTGAGGATCATAATGTATGAGTTGAAAACCCACAAGGCGACAGATGCATAAATAAAAGAGCTAGACCTCTTGCACTTTGTAGTGAAGGAATTTCATGGGTATGACTTCTGCAGAGTGTGCACACAACATTGTGACGAGAATGGTTTTTCTTGGGGGTATACATCAATAACTACTAAAGAAGATGAAAAGGTGAAGAACTAGTAAAATGCACTAAGAAAGACATCCAGGAATTGAAATTGGTTTCCCCCAAGTTCCACTATCTCAAGATGTACAGGTATAGGAGGCACCACAAGTAAATGCTCAAGTAAGGAGGTATCTCCCTGGAAAAGGATCAAGCATGATCCAATGACAGAAAGTAGCAGGAAATTTGAATAAGGGAGATATTGAAGCTAAACAGGAAAAGAGAGAATTAAAGTCAAAGATGCAACACGAAGAAGAGGAGAAGAAGAAGAAAGATGAATTTCGTAGAAAGAAACATGAAGAAGGACAACAAAGGTAGTCACATGAGGAGGAAGCAACATAGAGGCTGGAAGAAGAACAAATGACACATGAAATAGAAGAAGAATTGGAGGAAGATTGATTCAGGTGGATATCGGTGGCCACCCACCTATTCCACTTGGACCCCCACCATTGTTTCTTTCAATGTTTCAGTTTCCTTAATTGTAGCATAGTTTACTATTTTCTACAGTTTTTTGGGTCCTGAACTTTCGAAGTTGTTTTGAGGCCCTAAACAACTTTTTTTGGAAAATCATCATTTGAGAATATGGGCTTTTAACTTGATATTCGCTATCAATAGTTATATTCCTCGAATAGATAGTTCTAACGAGGTATCGTGTGCATCAAATGGAGATCGTATGCCAAAGTTACAACTTCGGGAAGTTGATGTACCATTTACCCCAACGGGGCCCATATTTTGGTCTTTCATCTCCTAGGGTTATGTTTTTGTATTTTTTTGGGTTTTCCATTGTTTTTGAATAATAAATAGGCCATCAAGCCTCATTGTAACATAGTTCAGAGGCATGCAGCCATCACATCTCTTCTCAAAGGTAAGCTACCATCGACTAGGCTAGCTTATTTCCATTATGTATGTAAGCATATTTCAATTCTATGATATTAATGAAATTAAGTTTTATTTCTAATGCCTCTCTGTGTTTATGGTTATATCTATAATTTTTTGTGTTCTAGTTTAAATTCGAATGAGTGGTATCAAAGTAGTCTGCTCTTTCTCGATCCTTCTTTGCATGTCCCCAACGAAATTGGGGTATAGGGAGTTATGGCTCGATCTGGTTGAACCTTTGCAAGATCAGCCTCACAAACCCTGACGATCACCCATGGGGGAAGAAAAGAAAGATGAGGGAGCATGATATCCTATCAAATTGCTTGAAGAGGCCCTCGAGAAACAAAGAAACACGATGATGGCTAACTTTTCCCAAATCCTTCAACGTTTACCCATCAGTGGCGCATCCACATCTAACAACCATTCTTGAGGCAACACCCCTTTTAAGGTACAAGAAAACTTTGACATTCCCATATTTTAGGGCCAAATAGATGCAGACACTGTAGATAAATGGTTAAATCTGCTAGAAGGATATTTTTTTGTTCATGATTTTTCTAGCTAGGAAAATATTACTTTTTCTCTTCTCAAAGCCGCCCCCCACATAAAGGACTGGTGGGAAACCCACTGTGAGTAGAAGGATGAAAGTAAGCCCTCACTATTTTTAGTTGTACCCACTTGGAATTCATTTTGGGATGCCATCAAGGAGCAGTACTACTCTTTCGGGAACTATGAGGATAAATACATAAAGTGGACCACACTGCAGTAGGGAAGGGACCAAGACATGCCAGATTTTACCAATTTTTTCCATACCCTTCGCATAAAGTTGGGTATCAATAATTCTGAGAAACATTTGGTACTCAAGTACCATGACTGCCTACACAGTTACATCCATGATGAGATTGAGTTCCTAGACATCTCCTTGCTACGGCGTATCGATACGCTGTCAAGATCGAGCATAAGCTTAAACATAAAAAGTGAGAATTTGGATCTAGGAATCCGAAGAAAGGGAAAGGTGCACCCAAACCGCAGAATAAAGGACAAAGCCAAGGTGGGGCATCCCAAGACAGCTTGCCAAAGACGTAAGCAAAGAATAAGACTGTGAAGCTGAAGAAGGACAGGGGAAAGTGGTGTGCGTACCTGTTGTAGCGGCTACAACCACCCTCTAAAATTTTTCCTTAGCCTCGTTTTGGAGCCTCCCTATCAACCATCCTTAGCAGCATGTATTGCACTATCAAGTACATGAGCTTCATTGGTTTCCTACCAGCTTGCCAGCCTATGCATGATAGTTTGCTTCACTCCCCTCACAGGCTACTACTCTAGACTTGGTCCAGCTACTGGCTGAGCAACTTCCTCAGGAAATTGTGCAATTTTGGAGGGGAACCAATCTTCCCTCCAGAAATTGTGTAAATCTGACTAGCAGCTTGTTGGGCTTAGAAACTAGGCAATATTTTCAGAAACCTTCCTACTGAAAAATGCGCAATCTGGCCCAGCATGATAGCTCAACCCAAAAATTGCACAATTCTGAGTAGCAGTTAGCTGCTCCTCCCAAAAATTGTGCAATCTCTCTAGATAGGTAGCCCAACTTCCTCCCAGAAATTGTGCAAAAATTCCCCTCAGTCAAGCAAGTTGTTGCATGTGCCCTAAGGTTGACCGATTCCAACCGGGACTAAGAAAACTTGACTTGCATGCATGGGCTTCTTTTTCCTAAAATAGAAAAAAGCAACATGCAAAAAAAATCCCTAGATTTTAGGGATATATTTTTAGTAGTTGGAGGTTACATGAAAAGATCATTTTAAAAGCTTTCCTCCAAGTGTTGCCTTTTCCAAGATTTGTGGCATGCACGTCATGAGCCTCAAACTTATTTATTCGATGCTTCAAAGCTCATTCTTCACATCGATCTTGGAGCTCTGATATCCCACAACACATCTAGGAGTCTTCGACACATCCAGCTCAACTATTTCTGCCTAAATTTGCTTTACTTCTCTTTTGCAACATTTTTGTCACTTTTTGTGTTTTGGCTTATGCGAGTGTTGTTTGCTGGATTTTTGTGAATGCTTGCTATCATTTTCATGCATATTAGTTTATAGAAGCACTGTTTCAGTTTTCATTAGCATCTCACTGTTGTCGCATGCATGACACTATTTTGCACGAATGGTTGCCGATTTGGTGACTCATTTCACACACATGCATGTTGTTCCATTTTCTTAATATTGCATTTACTATTTGCATGCATGATAATTCACTCTTGCTTACAATCAGTATCACCATGCATTCACATCTTCATTTGCTTTCAGTTGTCCATCGGCGGGTCGAGGCAACCTTGGCCCGGACTCTGCCTCACCAAGACAACATTATGCAATTTTGAGAGGGAAGGCTCTGCCTTCCTCCCAGAAAATGTGCATTTATGGCTAGTGACCATCCTCCAGTCTTGCCTTGTGCAACTATGAGAGGTAGTCACTGCTGGCTCAAAAAATTGTGCAATGCAGTCCCTGGGCCTGCATCACTTACCAGCTGAAATTGCACATTAAACAATCCCAACACCCAGCAGGCCAGTCTGGATTGCGCATTGCACAATTCTAGCAGTCAACCAACCTCCTAATAGTCTAGAATACCTTTTGCACAGCTCAGTATTTAGTCTCCCATCCTTGCATGTTGTTCTTCAAGTTTTCTTTGGTTTTAGCTAATAGATTTATTACCATGTATGTCTCCATGTATCCATATATAGTAGGTGTTTATCTATCTCTCAAAAATTTATGATCAATGGCCTCCAAGAGAGCAGGATCAAAGGACACCGGATGGAAGCGCAACTCGAGTAGCAGTTAAGAAAGTGTCTTCGAGTTTTCCGATCTATGAAGACACCAAGTTGATCGTAGACAAGGACATTAAGCTAAAGTGGCAAGAGGTCAATTATGCATTCTTAGGAACATTTGGGGAAGACCTCGAAGACTGCCAAGTCTATGTGAACATTCACAAGTCCATCTTGTACCGGATTGCATGCAAGTATCCCACATTCCCATGTGCGAACATGATACATTGGACCATCTCGGACACTAATCTTGAGACGATGACATTGAGCAGTTTTAGTAGGAAAAATATTACGACCTTCAGGGCACAGGATTATCAGAATATGTACAATTTTTCGAAGTCAGTGACCACCATGGAGACACCCTTTTGCATACCCAGCATGAATGCCAACTCTAGGGATATCTTGATGAACTGGGTGAAGGAGCTGGCCAAATTTAGGATGACACCCAAATATATTTACAGGATGAAGATATTGCATAAGGCATATCAATACTTGGTCATCTTTGCATGTCGCTTGTATGGCTCAGAGAGCACAGAGACCTTCCCGCACAGTTGGGTGATCGCGTTGGACCAACTAGCCCGTGAAGGCAAAGCATGCAATTGGTTCGACATGTTGGCTCACAGGCTGAAGGGACAGGTAACAGGAGCTTGATAGCCACCCAAAGGTTGGAAACCAGAAATCAACATGTCTGCTTACATCTTGGATGCAATCTGTGCCCATTAGGAGTTCCCGAGCTTGAAGTGGGCATGGACATCAGCATAAACCTCTACCAATACTTATTGTAAACTATTTACTAAATGCAACTTTAGAGTTGTCACGCAACTGTCAGATCATTTTGTCACCTCGGTGTACAAGATGATATTTGATCATGATCCACCATGCATGTCAAAGGAAAATAATGGAGGCACTGATCGACATAGTGGATTGGTATGCCTCACTATCTGACACCTTCATATGGATGTACAATGTAGAGAAGCCTCCACATGTTTTGCTGAAATTTGCCATGGACAAGCTTGTCATGCAAGAAATATCATACCACACCTTAGCAGGACTGTCATCTAGGTTGCACCAAAAGAAGAAGGCACCTTGGCCCACTCTTCCATTATGGATCAGGTTGTATGAGATACAAAACCACAAGCATGGAGATATCGAAATAGAGGAGATCAAGAAATATCCTTTCGATGTCCAAATCTTTAATCTGTATGACCCGCATTGTATTGTGAAAGATCACTATGCAAGAGTAGAATTTCAGTTGATCTATGGGGCATGTAATTGGGTAGAGGAAGACCCATGGAGATATTGTTACAGCTTCTCTAGGCCCAATGAATTGGTCAACATTGGTATGGAATGGTAAGCGAAGCAGCGTGAAGCAGCATCTAGGAGAGAACCACCAACAGTAGCAGCAGAGGTAAACATATCGGTGCACAACAAAGGAAAAAGGAAGATTGTCGACAATGCAGAGGCAGAACAAAGCTGCAAGTTCAGATCAGACCCACTTGTGCAGAAAGAAGCTTTGGAAATAGAGGTAAAGAGGCAACAATGTGTCAGGAGGACCGTGTAAAGGCAGAGAGAAAAAATAGAGAATGGAAGAAACAATGAAGGAGTTGCATGAGTTGAAGGAGAAACTCTGAAAGGAACAGGAGCTACGTAGACAGGAGAAGGAAGCGCAACAAGAATAAGTACAACAGGGGGCGCAACATGCACAGACAAATGAAACTGTGCTTGTATAGGTAATAGGCTCATTGTTGGGCATGGAATCCCCCCAAGGCATGTTTTGGGGGTTAAAGCCCAAGTTTTGACTGAATCTTGTTGTAAAAGCTCTGCGAATTGCGGGCACAGGGTGCGAAAGTATAATAGAGTCACAGGGTTGTCCACCCTAGTTTTTGTAATGTAATGTTGGCTGGATAGAGGACCATGGGATTGTATAAATAGAGAGAGGTTGTAAATGTAGAGAAAACGGAACTAATAGAAGCATGAGAAGTCTAAGTGATTGAGTCGAAGTGTAAAGTGTGTCTGTGGGTTGTAGAGTAGGAGAAGGCTCTGCAGCTGAGTGTGCGGACCCCTGCAGCAAATTGTACAGGGCGAGTCGAGTCTGTAACCATTGGAGAATCAATAAAGAGAAGTTTTGCTATAATTTTGTGTATCTTTTCCTGGTTTAATGCATGATTGGATATAATTTGCAATTATATTGTTTATTTACTACGTGAACCTTATGAATGTTTTGTATTGTTAAGTATAACTTAAGACATTTAAGTAAGAAAAGGTGTTTAATTAATACTGGAAGATAAATAAGATCTCAGGTAATAAGAGCCCGACATAGCCCTTGGTTAGGGTTTCACAAAGGCAAGGTATTAGGCCACGAGGAACGGAAGGTGCGTGAAGGCACCTATGCATAGGAACAAACAAAGGACCAATCAAACCTCTCATACATCTCAAGGGTGTGGAAACCTAGTTCTAGCACCCTCCCATACTACTTCGGGTGAGATCTTAGTCCACACTCCGCAGGCTATTGCTAAAAAGGCCAGTAGTACAGGGATTTGTTTGGTTGATTAACTCTGAACCCGGTTTAGGCCCCAACATGCCAACAAATGGTTCCATTGCCAGGACCGGGATCTGCATAGAGATGTTTGATGTCGTATCACTAGAATTTGACAAAGAAAGGAATTGAAGAGTGGTTGTATAGAAAGATTCATGAGTTCACGGCTCATGAAAACAAGAACCTATGACTATCAAAGGAAGAGTGGTTAGATTGCTACTTGTATACAAAGATCAATGAAATTTTCTTTGCATATTTCCCTACTGAGTTGTACAAGTGGATTGTGAAGCTAGTAGATAGCCAAGGAAGGTGTAAACTCAACAAACCTATTGTGTGGACTTCAGAATTGGTGCGCAGACTGGAAGCATCAGAAGATAAGATCGTGCATGTTGTTGATCACTGGCTCGATCAAATCATAGGAGGATTCATCACTGAATTCGCGGTAGATACTTCAGTCAGCTACATCAAGGCAGAACTATGCTTCCTCAAGGGACTGCGAGGTAAGTACGTTATGTCTTTGAACACTTGGATTAAAATGCTACTGTATGAAAAATGGGTTATGCAAATAAATTGATGTTTGGGGCTACACTGAGTGGGAGAATCTACAAAAATGAAGGTAGCACGGAAGTAGAAACTAGCCCCTTGATTTCATCTCCGTGAGGGGGCGAAGAAGAGCTCGTAAAGGTTTCGCCAAGAAGCACAATCAATCTGATAAGGCAGAGAATTCTCCGCATACCACCCCCGCCCACACCACCACTGATTTCACTGTCTTCACCCCCGACTTCACCCATACCACCTCCGCCGCCACCACGAAGCAGTATGGCCAACACGATAAAGCTACCAGTGTTCAAGGGAGTACGGAATGAAGATCCGGACCAGTTTTGGTTCGTGATAAAAGCTATATGGGAAGTACAGGGTGTCACGGACAACAATATAGGGAAGGCAAGTTGATCAGTGCTCTCCAGGATCGCGTGATAACCTGGTACATTAAGCATTCCAATGACAATCTGAACGCAGGGATAGTGGATATCCAAGCTGTGCTAAACAAAGAATTTAGTAGGCCAAAATCTGAGGCACAGTCGATCATTGGATTCAAGGAAATCACAATGCTATTAGGTGAAACCCTGTGGGAGTTGGATCAAAGACTAAAGTGCACAATTCACGAAGCGAACATGACATTAACGGATGGGCAACACCACGAATGGTTTATAGCATCGGTAACACCACATCTATGCAATGCGTTGTCACAACAACGGCTAACCACTCAGGCTAAGGCTTTGGAGGTCATGATGAGATTGCACGAGACTCCGATACAAGATCATAACTTGGGAGTTCAACAGATTCATGCGCAGTTGAAACACTTGTGCCTTGAGATGCAGAGTTTGAAAAAAGACAGGACAACTCGCCCAGAAGTGCATGACAAGGTATGGTGTGTAAAATGCAAGGGTCAGGGGCACGACAAGGACCACTACGCAGTGTTCGTGAATTACCTTGTGGGAGGAGGGCCAATTCCACTAAGGCTGGGGGCACAAGCAGGACCAAATGCGGCACCTGCGTTATGGTGTGTGATTTGTTAGATAGGAGGAAAGCATGCTACAGATAACTGCCATCTATTACAAAAGTATATGCAGAATTCCCAATAGTTGCTTTGTAATTTTTGCAAGTCAGTAGGACATGATGAGTGCACATGTAGAAGTTATGAACTAATAATGGGTCGAACTCCTAGCTATAGAGTTTAGGCCAAAACACGGGCCCTCGATCAAAACACAAGAATGGTGTGCACCGGATTTCAGGGGCGCGGACAAGGCCAAGGTGGAGGGGCACTAGGAAGAGGTCGCAGGTCACTGATATGTTACAATTGCGGAGGGCCAAGGCACTATGCCCATGATTGTATGAATCCAACGTGACCATCATGCTTGTATTGTACATTGTTTGATCATGAGACAAAGGAATGTCCAACACTAATAGCGAGGTTGTGTGATAAAGGAGCACTCCAACCTCCCTCAACTCAAAACCTGCTAATGATGAGGTCTGAGCCGTGCGAGGAAGTCCCTAATGTAAATATCATGCTCTGGAGTGGTATTACGATAGGGGATGACAAAGACAAGCAGCCTGAAGAAAGTACCTGGGTTCACAAGGCCCCAACGAAGGAACCAGAATTTGATTTGGAGCATGCTAAGGAGACCTTCATGGAACCTAAGAAGAGCTTCGTTGATGCCTCCACTTTAGGAAGTAAAGATAGATTGGAGCTGGAAATGGACCCATCGATGCTCACTACATTCTTAGATACATGCATGAAACTGTTGTGAGACAACAAGGCTATAAAGGGTTTGCAAGAACTCATAACTAGATGCCCTGGGACTGTGCCAGGAGAACTGTGCGTAGTCTGGAAGCTTGGGAAGCACACGACGTGAACAGGAAGGGAGATGAGAATGACCGCACAGATCAGGGAATATGAGATGGACCAAGTCATTCTGGATCTAGGATCGGATGTGAACGTCGTAAAAAAGCAGACATGGGAGTGCATGGGCAAGGCTACACTGCAATGGTCTCCTATCCAACTACGAATGGTGAACCAACAAAAGATCCTACCTATGGGGAGGGGCAGGGAATCACAGTAGACATTGAAGGAGCAAGGATGCTAGTAGATTTCAAATTGTTGATGACAACAAACCCTACCCTGTGCTATTGGGAATAGATTGGGCCACTGACATGAATGGAGTAATAAATCTAAAGAAGCACAAGATGATCTTTGAGAAAAAGTCACTACATGTAGTGGTACCTTTAGACCCCATAGAAGGATCGCGCTACACAAAGCCAGTGCGTGACTATGACAGTGATGATGACTTGGACTGTATTTACAAAATAGCTACGTGGGAGCAGGACTATTGGGTTGTGTTATATTCTTTCCACGACTAGCCCACATAGTTAACTGGGGGGTTAGAAGGGGGGGAAGCCCCCCCTTCGTTGTGCCGATTGCGTAGTGGGGGGAGTCACAGAGGGTTTGAGGCGTGCAGGTAACCCCACTTTATGGGGTCTGGGGCAGTGCCCTAGAAAAATTTTGGTTTTGGACCCTATATTAGGTTTTTTCTTTTCTAAGTAATACTATTTTATTGATATGAAACAAAATAAAAATACAATGAGGCGTCAGCCTCTGCAATGCTCAATGGAGTTTTGTCAAAAAATATCACAAACCTAAACACAACTGCCCCATTGAGGGGAAACCAGTCCGTGAGAACATAAGAAAAGACCCATGCAAGGGTTGCGAGTTTTAACATCAAAAAGCCCGCACAAGGGGACCTAGATTGAAAGATAGCAAACCAAGCCAGGAGGAATGTTTAAAAAACAAAACACAGCAGAAAACCTTAGACAACAGCATATGAAGCCTCCAGTTAGCGGCAAGGCGACACCTGGCAACCTAGTCATCAGTCAAGATGGACCCCCTGGAAGTCGTTGTTGGGTGTGGAGCCTGATTATCTTCTATATTCAAAAGTACCGTCACATTGGACCCCAGTTCAAAATGGGGGCGGCAATGCCGCCCGTAAAATATTTGCTGCAAGGGGGGTCCAGGGGGGGGCGGCTGCGACCTTTGGGAGCCCCCCCCTAGCGGGGGGTTTTTGGGGGGCAGCACCCCGAAGCTAAAAACAACTGCAAAATTTCCTTGTAAAAGTATAGTAATTTCTAATCAATCTGGGCCATTCATTAGGCGGATGATCTGACCGGTAGAACTTATTTTTAGTTTGTTAGGGTTTTTTGCCCTAGAAGGCAACCCCTCTCTTTGTATGAGGGAATTGTATTTGAGGCTGTGAAATAGATGTGTATTCCATGTGTGAGCGAGAAACAGAGAGGTGAGACTGTGAGAGAAGACAGAGGATATTACAGCGGATTTGCTGTAGGTTGTGTCTCTTCATTTTGCTGGATAATAGAAAGGAAGGACTGGCTGTTCGGGGTGGACGTAGCCCAAACTGGGTGAACCACGTATATCTGTGTCTCTCTTGTTTTGTGCGTTTTCTATGTTTATATTTCTGCAATATTTTATGTGTTCCATTGCTCCGTAATATTTAATATTCTAACAGTCTTCTGTAGTGTGTTCTTCAACAATTTGACACGCATACTCATACCAATTCTTCTCCATTGCTGACGTGTTGCGCGATATGCCACGAACTACTTGAGTGCCAGTAGAGCTACCCTCTGCTGAATGCTTGCCTGACGTGTCTCCCTAGATGTCACCAATTTCCTTTGTGCCTCTTGCTCTACCATCGGTGGCATGCTGGCTTTCAACCAGCTCCTTTCCATGCGGGGTGGCATAATTCTCAACCATCTATTACTTTCCTCGATCTCAGGAATTCCTGTTCCACTGAGCATCCCTCTGCTACTCGCTTTTGTTTCTTATCTGAGCTTCCTGTGGGTTAATTTCCTTAGTGAAGGTTATGGTTACAGTGGATGTGATGACAGGCTGAGGTAGAGAACTATGGAAGTGGAATTGAGTCGTATAGTGAGAGGGATGAGGGGGAAGGAGAAAATTGGCAGTATGGGTGACAACATTCATTTTACGGTCACCGTGGATTTGAGACTGTCCTCTACCACTACGTGTGTCTGGGTATCTGCCGGAGAAGGTGCCATGGGAATGAGTAATGGATGGGGAAGAGGAGGTAGAATCAGGTTCAGGACTGGGTGTAGTGGGGGGATGAATGCTTCCGCCACAACTACCCCTTCTTCTGCTACACATGCGGTGTCGAATGCGCGCCATGACTGTATTAATGTCAAAGCTAACAATTAGGGAAGCAGAGGAATTTTTGGGACTGGAATGGCTATTCAGAGGGAAAACAAAGGGGTTCTAAGCATAATTCAACTTAAAATGGGTCATTTGGGAGAAGTGGTACCCATTTCCCACATCCACGTAGCTGAGCAACAAACATCGTCTGCCAGTGATGGTGTGAGAGCTTGGCTCCGTAGCCTGAGGAGGGAAAGAGTAGTTTATTAGGGGAGGGAAGAATGAATTATGGTATGTGGAGGCCATATCCTTATGCTCGCTACAAATTTCTTGACTTGAGAACCATAGTAATGGTGCCTGCAAGTCACCAGGAATTTTCCATAAATTGGTCTGGGAGGGGATGCAGGTGGCCATGTGGCCAAGCTGCCCACTGTCCTTCAATCTAATCGCCATTAATTGCATCATGATCACCCACATCTGGGTGTGCTTATTCACTCTGTACCAATTCATTGCCATCCTTTATCTGGGATGCAGTGGCAATAGCAGTGAGCGAGCCTGTATGTAGAGTCCGGCCACTATCAACCCTATATTAGCCAGGAGATCAGCCACTTTGTTGCCATCACTACGGATATGTTTGAAGGTGACTGCTCTGTTGGTGGAGAGCCATTGTTCAATGAGCTCTAATCTTTCCACCAATCTCCAGCTACTGACCACTTTGTATGATGGGGTCCCCTGCAGAATCTGATTAACCATGTTAATGAGAATCCGAGAGTCGCCTTCAATTAATTGGGGGAAGAAACTATGAAGTTGAGCTAAAAGAATCCCCTACCATATCCCTTCTAATCCAGCTGAATTGTTCGTATCCCAACCAATTGAGCCTAGGAAAGTTAGAAGAGGTTTGCCTTTATGATCCCTGAATGCTCCACTGTATCCTGCTTTGCCTGGATTGCCTTTGGAAGCTACATCGAAATTTAATTGTATCATAAAAAAAAAAAATTCAATTTAATTTTTTAGTTGTGTATTTTTTTATTTAAAAAAATGTTTTTTATTTCAAAAAAAAAATGTTTTTTATTTTTATTTTGTTAATTTAATTTTTTTTAAAATTCAATTTAATTTTTTAGGTGTGTATTTTTTTTTTTTAAAAAAATGTTTTTTATTTATAAATAAAAAATAAAAATAAAAATAAAATTATTTTTATTTTGTTAATTTAATTTTTTTTTTAAAGTTTTGTTTATTTTTGTTTTTTTACTTATTTTATGATTTTTTTGTCTAAATTTTTATATTTATAAGTTAATTAATGTTATTTTTTACATTGTCCACATGGGGTAGCTCAAGCGGCAATGGCCGTGGAAATGAACTCTTCACCGGAACCGGAAGTCTTGGGTTCAAATCTTGGGCTACCCTTCCCCCGTTGAGGGGTACTTAATGGACATGTAAATCGGACAGTCCCGCCCCAGCCTACAAAAAAAAAAAATGTTATTTTTTACATTTTTTTAGGTTTTTTTTGTCTCTTTTTTTATAGTTGATTTTCTTATGCTTTATTTCTTGTTATTATTTTAAAAAATATATATGTTTGTTTTATTTATTTATTCTATATTTGAATTTTTGGTGGTTTTGTATTATTTTTTGTGTTTTTTATTGTTTTTTTCCAATATTTTAAATTTCTTTTTTTTTAATTATTTTTGTGTTTTTTTCATTGTTTTTTCTTTTTATCGATGTTAAAAAATATATATATATTGTATTATTTTTTTGTGTTTTTTTATTGTTTTTATTTTTTTCAATATCTGATTTTTTGTTTTTTTTTGTCTTTTTCATTTTTATTTCTTTATACATTTATTTTTTTATTTTCATTTTTTTCTACAGGGTCTGCATGGATGCTCGTCTATAAACCTGATCCCATTATGGGCAATTTGATAGTTGATTTTAAATTTTTTGTTATAATGAATCGAGTCTGTCCGCACAATGTATCAATTTCAAGGTTGGCCTTTAAGTTTTCATTACAACAAGTTGAGTTCACTTACACCGCGTGTCAATTTGATCATTGATTTATAAATCTTTTTTGCAATGTATCGAGTTGTCTTAGGCTATGATTTTAAAATCACTATATATTTTGCATTTAAAAATAAATTACTCTTGAGTGTTCATTTTAAAGTTTTTTGTCATAAAAAAATTCATAATGTCATGCTTGAAATATTTTGAAAACTTGAGATTTTTTTTGTAATCATAATCTTTGGTTTTGATTGCATGGTTGAAAAATTGTCAAGATTTTAATGTTTTTCTAAGTCATGATATTTTATCTTTAATGCTATGGTCAAAAACAATTACAATTTCAAAGTTTCTTGGAGTCAAGATATTTTATCTTTAACAACATGGATGGAAATAGTCAAAATTTGAGACATGATATTTTATCTTTAACATCATGTCCGAGAATTGTTCGAATTTTACAGGTTTTCAAAGTCCGAATATTTTCTCTTTAACTCCATTGCTAAAAAATGTCTAAATTGTAACCTGATTTTTTTTTTGTTATTCCAAAATAAACAAATTTTTTTAAGCATGTTTTTTCATTTGGAAAATGGTTTTTACTTCCATTAAAAAAAAATGTTGAAAATTTACCCTTAAAAAACATGTTTCTGGAATAAACAATTTTCATTTCTGGGTTGTTTTTTCATGTTTTTTTGGGGTTTTTGGGCTCGAGTACCCATTTCAAGGTAATAATTCTTGTTTCATCCATAACTATGTTTATGGAATGTGAAGAACAATGGAGCATTAAGAAGAAAAAAAAATTGCCATTGTGAAGAGGTAGTTCGCATAGTCACAATTTATAATGCAATAATATATTTTCATGTTAATCACTAGTGGGTCTAGTTTGAAGAAGTGGAAATCATTAAATGTCTGATTTGGTTACAGTTAAGTGTTTCAATGTTCTTGTTCATGGTTAACTTGGATGGCATTTTTCATTTGATTTGGAAACTTTAGAACTTATTCCAACAGCATTATTTTTTCATCTGGTTGTGTTTAAGTCTATGACATAGTTTTATGCATGGAGCAGATGAAAGATAGGGACATCGATCATGGATTTTTTGTACTAAGAATAAAATTAAGAGGTGTGTGATGGGTTATGCATTGTCTTGCTAATGCAATGCATTATGGCAAACGTTCGGTTATCTTAAGAATGCAATGGCTCCCTTCACAAATAAATGAAGTCCACATGTAAGTCTATTATTCAATTTGAATATGTCCAAGTAACTTATTTGTTTATTTGTTTATCAAAGTGGTATTAAATATTCGATTTGGTGTATGTGGATGGAATTATGGAGGTACACATGCAATATTTTGGTCAGTCCCACGAAGTTTTGGGCATTATTATTAATAACCATAAAGAATGTGATTGAATTCTATTATCGAATTACCCAAGGTGGTTATTCGCAAGAAGAGTAGGAATTTCAGAATAGGGTCACTCGTCAAATTTGATGGTTTCACATTTTTCTAACACATTTCATAATATCAAATAAAGATTTTGACAACTTTGTAAAATTTTGAATTGTATTTGACGAGAAAATCACCCCATGACGGGAAAATTGCCTATCAAATTACATCCCTGTTCACAAGCTTAAGTTCATTATGGCCATATTTATGTGGTCAGGTTGCTTGAATGAAGACAAAATTCACCTTGTCCGATGGAATGCTATCTCCAGGCCGAATAAGGATGGTGGATGCCAGGGCATCCTCAATACACACAACTTAAATCTAACATTGATCATCAAAAATAGCTAGAGGGATATGACAGAAGAAGGAATCTAGTCACACGTACTCAGGAAGACATGTATGTTCAATTAATACTTTACCACTTAGCTTCGCAGTGGAGCTAGATCTTGACCAAGCACTTCATTCATTTGGAGGTGTATGCGGTCAAATCTCCATTAGTTGTTACCCTTATTGCATTGGGAAGTCAGGAATGGTAGCACCATTGAGATTGTGTTGGATGCTTGTTCTGGATTTGAAGGGAATCGCGCACTTTCATCCCTTCTTATCTCTACACTTTATGAAACTGGAATCTATTTCTTAGAACAGATTCAATGGAATCCTCAAATACACCAAATAGGATAGATTTGGAAGAAAGCGATAGATATTGGACTTTAGGGGGTCTAGCCTTCGAATGGGATTCTTCTATAGCCAACCTATGTCCTTGGGGAATCTATCTCAGTGATCAATCAGACAGAATTATATGGGTTGGGGGGCACAAGAAGGGTCAGTCGATTGTTAAAGAAATATATCAGTCCATTCCAAGGAACAGGCAAAATTTTGACTATTGTCTTTGGTATCAAGTAACTTGGAAATGGAGGATCCCTCTGAAACTCATTTGCTTTGGACGTCTAGCAATCCATGACTACATCTTCACCTGGAATAATCTTATTAAAAGGGGCTTATGTGGCCCGGGAATATGTTTGCTATGTAAACATGGGAGCAAGATGTGGATCAACTCCTACTCAATTTCCATTTTGTCATTGCATTTTAGGAGGGTGTTATGGATGAAATGGGAATCACACATTCATCGCCTACATTCACGCTCACATATTGCCTCTCCAACTGGTTTTTCTCTCGATCTCCATATTGTTCTTTACCCTTATTCATCATATGATCCATCTGGAGATGTCAGAATGCATTAATCTTTGACAAAAAAATTGTTGCAAGGGAAGTGGTCATTAACACAATGGCCCTCTTCTCGAAATATGGGTTGACAATCAAGAAGAATTTGATTCGAAAGATCATTCTCTGAGACACTGGACAGGATTTTCCAATGGGATATTTTGATGGGTCATGCCAGAATAGGAAATGTGGTTGTGGGTCAGTAATTATCTTGGCACTGAAAAAATACTTTCATTTCTAGTGGGAGGGGGTCAAAGGTCAAATAGTAGAGCCGAACTCATTTCCTTCTAAGGAATCCAGACTAATTTCCCTTTGGCACGTTCTACTGGTGCTATTTGGCCAAGACTTGAAGACATAATGAAATATGGTGATGCGAAGGGGATCAACAACTAGGAAAAGGACTACACACTTTTCCACCCTCCCATCCTAACCAACTGGATGCTGAGAATCTGGCTACTAGTTAGTTCCTTCCATCACATAGCTTTTGGTCACATATACCAAAAACATAACCAAATTGTTGATCTCCTATCAAAAATAGGAATCGCACAAGACCCTGGTAAGATCCAATTCACTGCATATGAACAGGATATTCTAGTAAATACTGGATGTTTCAACCACTCGTAGGACTCCTTTGAAGGAACATTTTCATATTTTGGATAGATCGCTATTTTAGTTTTATGATCCTAGCCATTGTAAGTTGACATGTTTCATGATTGGCTAAATGTATCTTTAGTAAGGATAAAAAGTCAATACTTGCTCAGACTATGAAAAAGATGATTACAAAGATATCCCAGTTATGTATGTCACAGTCAAGAGAGGTAGGAGACCGGATAGAAATAAATAGTCCTTCACATTTCTTTTTATTTTAATTAATGAAAGGATAGCATTGTAGAAAATTTGCTAGTAGGTTAACTCGATAATGCAATATAAATCAAAGCAAAATATTATAACCTACTTCTATTATCAATTTGTGAAAGCTTAAAGATCAAGTTGAACAATATAACCAAAAGAAGAAGAATCAATGCACAATACACATGAATTTACTTTGGGGAAAGCCTCAACTAAAACCCCACTATCTGTATTATCATACAAGCTAGAAATACATAGGAATTATACAAAGCCTTAGCTCTCACAGCTAGTCGGCTCTCAACACAATCCTCACAGATGCTCACATGCAATCTTGGCTTCTCTCCAGCCTATCTCTCTACCCTCCAAGATCCTATTTACTTGTGTTGTTCCTTGTGGATGATTCTCCTTTAACCAAGTGGATGATCTCCTCTCACACACTGTCAAAACTGCACAATCCTCAAGGAATGATCCCTTGACTACATGCATGAGTTTTCTTTATAAGAAAACACATGCAACTAATAGTACATTGTCCTTGACTTTAATCTCAATTGGTTCTTTCTCAAAATAGACATGCATGAGTTTCTGATGAGGGAATATTTAGCTAACTGGAATACACTAGATGAATGCATGCATGCATCAATGGACTGTTAACTCACCATTAGTTCCTCAAACAGTTTGGAACTAATTTAACTGGACTTAACTCAGTAAACTGAGTTAACTAATTACAACTCAAATATAACTTAAACTTATCTCCTTAATTTAAGGGATAACTCTTGCATGACTTCAGAAAGACTTCTAACTTGAATTTCTCCAACTAATTAATTCAAAATGAATTAATTAATTATTTCCAAGTAGCTGTTAAGACTAAATTCAATTTTAATTCACAATTTAATTCAAGGAAAAATTAAATTGGAATATTCGTGTTGCCACATTTCAACACTCCCTCTCAACAAGGAAGGGATTATCTGCCACCCCGATCCTGTATCTATGGAACTCAAATTTACACTTTGTCAATGCCTTTGTCAAAATGTCAGCATCTTACTCCTCTGTCGAAATATATTGTAGCAACATGATCCTCCTCACTACACAGTCTCTGAGATGATGATATCGAATGTCAATGTGCTTGGACCTGTCATGAAATACTGGATTCTCAGAGAGTTTGATACAACTATAGTTATCAAAATAGATCACAGTTGGATCCATCCTCTGATCAAACAAACCAACTAGGATTTTCCGCATCCAAATGGCCTCACATGTTGCCTGACTTGCATCCATGTATTCCACCTCTGCCGAGCTGAGTGCAACTGAACTCTATTTCCTGTTGTACCAAGAAACTGCTGCTTGCCCAAGGTTGAAAATCCCTCCTGATGTGCTCTTTTGATATGATGGACTCCCTACCCAATCTGCATCAATGAAGCCCTGTAGCTTCACTCCCTCTGTCTGTCTGTACCATAATCCATAATGAGATGTGCCTCTGAGGTATCTCCATACATGCTTTTTCGCCTTCCAAAAACTCTTGGTAGGCTGAACCATCGCTTGACTCAACTGGTTTACCGCATAGCACAAATTTGGTAGTGTGTTCACTAAGTACATGAGTGAACCCACAAGCTTCCTATACATAGTAGCCTCTACTGCTTCTCTTGAAGTAGCATCCTCCTTCCTCCAATTACTTGATAGAGGAATCTGCATGGGCTTGCATTTTTCCATGTGGAATCTCCTGAGTATCTCATTGGCATACTTGCGCTGAGACATAAACAACTCCCCATCCTTCTGCCACACTTTCATGCCAAGGAAGTAATGCATGAGACCCATGTCTTTCATCTTAAATTCTCTTGCAATGTCCTCCTTGCAAGACATGATCAACTAATCATCACCAATCAATATGATATCATCAACATAAAGTACAACGATCAACATCTTACCTTTCACCATGATGTGGTACAGGTTCGCATCCGCTTCACTCTTTGTGAATCCTAACCCGATGAAGTAGTTTTCTATCCTGGTGTACCAAGAAAGAGGTGCTTGCTTCAGCCTGTACATCACTCTCCTGAGTCAGCACACACGTGACTCACTATCGAAGGTCTCAAAACCTTCCAGCTACTCTATGTACACCTCTTCCTCAATCTGGCCATTAAGGAATGTAGTCTTCACATCCATCTGATGGATTTTCCAACCCATCTGTGCTAATAGTGCCAACATAGATCTAATAGATGAGTACCTTGTGATATGAGCAAAAGTCTCATCATAATCAATCCTCTTGACCTGTGAAAAGCCACAGGCAATAAATCTTGCCTTATGCTTCTCCACACTACCATCAGCAGCTTGCTTTACCTTGTAAAGCCAATGGGAACTCACAACTAACTTGTTCTCCAGTCTCATAACCACGTCCCAAACACTGTTACGAACTATGGAGTCATACTCCTCCACCATAGCATCAACCCAAATCGGCTACTACACTGCTTCCTCAAAGGAAGATGGCTCAGTCTCAACACATTCCCCCGCAAGGGCCATGTATCCAGTGTACCTCTCAGGTGACCTCATCAGTCTGCGCTGAGAAGATGGTGCTCCCACATTCTCTCTCGCATCCTCCAACAATCTGTTAGCTTCTCTTGTGCACTTTCGTCCATCTCTAGATGACATTGCTTGAGTGGATGTCTCCACTCTTGGAACCTCTGCATGTGGCTGCTTCGCATTAGTCTGAGGCTCCTCCTCCTTAGGAATCAACAGTTCCTCCATAGCCTGTAGTTGGAGCTCCGACTTGTAGGAAAGTACACCCAATAGTTGTGAGGTGTATCAATGTACCCCATAAATATCCCCAACTCTATTGTCAGCTGAAGCTTCTTCTGTGCATCCTTTGTCACATGGAAATATATCGATGAGCCAAAGATCTTGAAGTGACCCACATCTGGTCTCTTACTGGAGAAAGCTTCCTCTAGTGTCTTCATCCCAAGTATGCGATGTGGGCTTCTATTCTGTAAATAGATCATTGTGTTGCATGCCTCAGCCCACAAGTGAAGTGGTAGGCCTTGGTCATGTAGCATTTCCCATGCTGCCCCTATAATAGTTTTGTTCTTCCTCTCGACCACCCCATTCTATTGTGGGTTATGAGGTGTCGTAAACTCTCGTTTAATTCCTTCCGTTGCACATAAGTCCTTAAACTCTTGAGAGACGTATTCTCCACCATAGTCACTTCTCAATACCTTGATCTTCTTCCCTAACTCTTTCTCAACCAAATCATTGAACTCACAAAACTTTGTGAAAGTTTGGTCCTTCTTCTGCATGAAATAAATCCAACATTTACGAGAATAATCATCAATGAAAATCACATAATACCTTTGCTTCATTTTGGATGCCATCGAGAATGGTCCACACACATCAATATGAACTCGCTCTAAGATAGCCTCTACTCAACTGTCTCGATCATGAAAGGAATATTTGATGTACTTTCCCAAGGTACAACCTTTGCAGGTGTCAACTTTCTCAAGCTTACCTTTGGGAAGTCCTATAGATATCTGCTGCATTATCTTCAAAGCCCCATGATGCAAATGGCCTAACCGCATGTGCCACAACTCACCATTGTCTTAGCTTTGCACCAATTCTGCTTTCGTACTCAATGTTGCACAATCATCTACCTCTAGTTTATAGAGATTCTTCACCCGAATCTCTATCCTCTTGGTCTGACTCGTGGCTATGTGTCTTAGGAACACCTTTCCTTTACTGAAGACAACATTGTAGCCTTTGTCCTCCAACATCACGACTGATACCAAGTTCTTCTTCAGTCCAGGCACATACTTCACATCTGTTAAGGTGACAGGAGCCCAATTCTCCCTCTAAAAAGCAACCATACCCACTCCTGAAACATTATACCTTCCATTGTTGGCCATCTCTATCCGCATCTTGAGGTCTTTCTCATCCAAGGCACTGAATAAACTTTTATCACCGGTCATGTGGAATGAGGATCCACTGTCCAAATACTAGACACAACCCATCGTCGATGACACCATGCATGCGATGAGGGTAAAGTCCATTTCGAACTGAGAGGCTAATGCCTCACCTTCCGATCCTCTCAATGGTCCCTTCTTGGACTTCTTCGATGGGAAATTAGTTGCATAATGTCCCATCTCGTGACAATTAAAGCATCTTACCTTAGACATGCCACCCTTCTTCCCTCCATGAGAAGAATTTGATTTGAAATGGGAAGCCTTCCCCTTCCCTTTCCTTGCCTTACTTGCTAAGGCCAGATTTTCTTCATCCTCATTCTTGGATGAAGAACCATATCGTGTGCTCCTCCTGACCTCCTCCTACATGAGATCTGACCATAGTCATTCCCTATCCGGCAGTTTCTCCCTTCCATTCACAAAGTCCTGGTAGATATTCCAACTCTTTAGAAGGCCAAGGAGAGAAAGGCTCACCATATCATCATTGGTAGTAGTTATTCCCACATTACCAACCTCATCTCTGCAAGTGGTGAGCTTTTTTAGATATGTGGAAATAGTATCGCCCTTCTCCATCTTGATTCTTCGAAGCTTATCCTTGAGCGCCAATTTCCTCTCGTTTCTACTGTTCTAGTAGAGGTCCTTTAATGTCTTCCACATTGAAAATGGAATATCCTTCCAATGGAGACTCGAGACAATATGGTCTTGAAATCCCTCAAGGATGATCACTACTGTTCTAGTAGAGTTCCTTCAATGTCTTCCACATTGAAAATGGAGTATCCTTCCAATGGAGACTCGAGACAATATGGTCTCGAAATCCCTCAAGGATGATCTATCTCGACTTTGCCACACAATTCTTCCACTTAGCCAACAATTATGCATTAGTTGAAGCTGGCTTTGGGATTTATTGATCAATGAACTCCTCCAATCCATTGTCTTCTAATACAACCTCCATTCTATCTTTCCATGCTATGTAATTTGAGCTACCTTCCAAGGCATACACAAGTCTCAAGCCATAGAACGCCATTGGCCAACCTTGAAGTATGATATGAATTCAATTTGCACCTACAACCCCGAACTTCAAACTTCAAATTCTCTTCTCCATATAATATTCACAACTCCGATACTATGTAGAATTTTCTACAAATACAGCTCTGATACCATGTAGAAAATCTGCTGGTAGGTTAACCTGATAATGCAATATAAATCAAAGTAGAATACTATAACCTACTTCTACTATCAATTTGCAGAAGCTTAAAGATTGAGCTGAACAATATAACCAGAAGAAGAAGAATCAATGCACAATACACATGAAAATACTTTGGGGAAAGCCTCAACTAAAAACCCCACTATATGTATCATCATACAAGGTGGAAATACATAGGAATTATACAATGCCTTAGCTCTCAAAGCTAGCCAGCCCTCAATACAATCCTCACAGATGCTCACAGGCAATCTTAGCTTCTCTCTGACCTTCCTCTCTGCCCTCCAAGCTCCTATTTCCTAACGATGTTCCTTGTGGATGATTCTCCTCTGACCAAGTAGACAATATCCTCTCACACACTGTCAAAACTGCGCAATCCTCAAGGAATGATTCCTTGACTGCGTGCATGAGTTTTCTTTATAAGAAAACACATGAAATTAATAGTACACTATCCTTGACTTTAATCTCAATTGGGTCTTTCTCATAATAGACATGCATGAGTTTTTGATGAGGGAATCTTCAGTTAACTGGAGTACACTAGTTGAGTGCATGCGTGCATCAATGGACTATTAACTCACCATTAGTTCCTCAAACAGTTTGGAACTAATTTAACTAGACTTAACTCAGTAAACTGAGTTAACTAATTACAACTCAAATATAACTCAAACTTATCTCTTTAATTTAAGGGATAGCTCTTGCATGACTTCATAAAGACTTCTAACTTGAATTTCTCCAACTAATTAATTCAAAATGAATTAATTAATTATTTCCAAGTAGTTGTTAAGACTAAATTTGATTTTAATTCACAATTTAATTCAAGGACAAATTAAATAGGAATATTCTTGTTGCCACATTTCAACAAGCATTTTTTGTCCTCTGAAAAAAAAAATAATAAATAAATAAATAATTATATATATATAATATATATATATATATATATATATAATAAATAAATAAATAAATAAAAACAAAAAACAAAATAAAAAATAAAAAATGTGATTGAATTTGCGCATATGGTCAAAGATAGTTGGACTTGTTGGTTGATAAAAGGAGAAAAATGAGACAAATTGGATACATGCTATGGTCGAAATTAATCAATTATTAATTGGAATGTTCGGAGATGTGATGCATTTTTGTTTTAGTTGTTGCATTAGTGGAACAAACCTAGTCTTCTCCACATATTCTTCATCTCACCATGTTGGATCTCGAATCAAAAATATGAGTGCCTTAGTTAAGATAGTTTTTATAATGTGAATGGTTTCAATGTTGTGATCAATTTGATCTGGTCACATCTCAATTGTGGTTAGTATGAATTGATACCACTAGCAAAATGTATGGTCTAAATGCATTAGTGAAGCATAGTGAAGGCTTTGCTTGTTTCTACAATGTTGGATTTGAGCTCAAAGAGCAAATGGATGTGTTGGATTTGGTTACACATCAACACTAAATTGCCTCTTAACTTCCTTAGTTCAAAAAATTCCCAAAGTAGTTCTCCAAACCAAGCCATTCATGGAGGAAAAGGATGCTCAGAACGAACTAATCGAAGATCACAGGGTATTATTGCTTGATAAGTATGAAAACTGAAAGAAACAATATAGACCAAAACATAACTACCACTCCAACTCTGACTTATCATCTATATTTATACAAAATCTAAGTCAGTTACATATATTAGTTTTGCCTTTTCGAGTATTGATGAGGCCAAACGCTGTTGGCCCTTCTAACTTTGGTGCATTGAGGTAATGACCGCGGAGGCGGTGATGCACTGAAGGAAACGGTGATGAAATCGTTGAGGTAATTACTTATCCAACATTCTCCCCCTTAGTTATCTCACCAAAAAAAAACAAAACAAAAATTGTTAGGGATTTTCTAAATATGTCTACAAACTGATCCTGTAATATGTAGAACTCCAGAAACAATGCCTTTAGTTGTTATTATCTTATATTTGGGTTTTCTTCACATTGTGCATTCTTCTTTTCTCTGATTATTAATGTCCATATAAAAAGAAATCCATCTGCCAAGGTACATGGGTACCATCCGTTGTACTCGTCAGTTCTCTAGGAATCATTTTCACCTACATGGTTCATCAATCATGTTAAACTCTTCCTGACTTGATCCCTTAAATTTTGATTCCATCTCACATTTTAACTTCCTCGATTACACATCAAGCTTAGATAAGAGTACACCTACCACCCTAGTATCTACCTAGTGGTTAATTCCACAACTTGATGTCACATCCTCTCTCTACCGAAGAGGGATAAACACTCCTCTCTACCGAAGAGGAATAAACACTACATTCCTGACTCAACAATAACAAATCAAGCATAGATACAAGTACACCTTTTGTATCTATCTAGTGGTCAATTCCACAACTTGATATCACATCCTCTCTCTTCCTAAAAGAGATAAACTTTGCTTATCTGACTTAACAATGCTTACAACACACCTGAGAAATCAACTTTTGGGTGTTGGGTACTACCGATCATGCACCCTTTACAACAAAAATGCCTCATTATAATAATCTCAAATCAGGTACAATAATACAAAATTCAATTATCCACCCAAATATATAAGCCCATTTACTCTTAATCGGAATGAATTACACTTAAAAATATTCATCATAGTTTTACATCAAACTACCAAAACGATCATGCAACAAATTGTTGTTGATCCTAAATCCAAGCATCAAAATTTTGTGAGTCCAACTTTAATTAAAAAGATGAATTCATATGGTTAAAACAAAACATGGATTTTTTGTCGTATCAATCCTATTAAATATAGCCTCACACTGTAGGCTTCACACAATGCATAGGTTTGAAAACATATAAAACATCCCCTTCTTACCATACCACAGATGTGTTTTCTCACTAACTACTCAGGCGTTTATAGGGAATATGTTCCACATAATGTTACATGTACCCACACGCTCTGGTTCTCACAGTGGCAAAACATTGACTTTGGTTGCTTCTCACACTTTCTTGGCCGTTTGAACTCCACATACAGTACTATAATTTTTCCAAAGAAATTTCTCTCAATTTCTCCACTCTTAGCAACACCTTATTCCACGATTGTTGCATATGCTTTGCTCAACTGATAGTCGCTCAAATGGCAGAGTAGCTCATTACAACACTCAGTTGCAACGCCAATTCCACGTAGCTGCTTCACACTATAATACTTTAAGGTGATCACACATTCACCACAACTTAAGACCCACACTCCTCTAGCTCATACTTCACTTTGGAATGACTTCCGCTTCCAACGAAAGATTGTTTTGGAGTTGGTACACCTACATAGAAGCTGCAATTAGATTTACATTGATGCTCATCTTTGTGCAATTCCATTGGCCTCATTTTTATTACCATGGTTATGGAAATGGCCACCATTGTTGGTGTTGTGTTTGTATTTCCCACTCCATCACTTCACCAAAAAACTATACCCCACTACTAGAGAGATTGAAGGGGAAATCTATTATTTTTCCAGAGTACTGATGGGTATATATATGCGCAACTCAATTCGCCAAAGTTTCATAGCGCATCGCTAAGTTGACGGGCACAAATCTCATCTTAGGTTGTTGTTTCATACTTGATATAAGTTTGAAGTACAAGTTGGATGAACATGTCGAGAGCAAAGGCGTTTCTCTGCCCTTCCCCAGCTGTGAAGTATGTGTTACTTGTCATCCTGTTGATTATGATTCAGTACCTGAATATGGTAGTAGGAAAGCATGCGCAGACCACCAGGAATTACAAGTTCAACGTAAGTAGCAAATTATATTCTTATCATGGGACGCGAACTAATTGGCACAAAAGTCTCTTTGAGCAAGAAGAGAGGGCCAAAGCCCATTTTGGCAAAAACTTAAAAATATATATGTTCAACATGCAGAAGATGTTAAGTGCTTAGGTATTAAAGTTCAACAGATGGTAATCATGATTCATGTTAAACAGGTAAATCCCCTCTGCGGACAAAGGCGATCCCACTAGCCCAAAATGGGTCTAGCAACAACCAATTCACGCTGCTATGCAAATTCCTAGTTGTATACTAAAAGGTGGATTACGAAGACCAACTTGGAATCCAACGCAAATGTCGAAGTAGAGTTGACCCTCCGGCTCCCTTGCTTCAAAAAGTCACAATCCTAGCGATCCTCGCAAACGGACACCTGCACATGCAAAGACCGAGACAACTACAAGCATAAAATCCACCAAAGTACAACTATATTTCAATCAGAAAGGAAATAAATCAAACATCATAATAGGCAATGAGATTGGAACCATAATAGCAGTCATTTATTAATGAATAATAGGCAGAGAAAGATACAACCAAGGTTCTGACGTTGAACCTATTATATGGCTGGGCGAGCAGCTATGTATGCCTTGCAATAGACCTTCTCTCTCTCAGGATTCTGGCAGCATAACCTCCCTATGCTTCTTACTATCACTCCAAACAAGCATAATCACAACTAGCATTACTCCAGAACTCACAAAAAACTAGCTTGTCTAATGCATGAGGACAAACTTTTATAGATGGAGAAGGGAGGAAGATTCAATGCACCAGGATGCCCATTGTGGATCGACATTATCTCCGAAAAGCTACTGAGGATAGATGTCAAGGATAGATGATGACTCTCGACCTCTATCAGATGATTTTTCCCTCAAAAGACTTCATGATCTGAAAGGAAAGAAAAAACATATGGGTGCGCGTTTGCCAAAAATCATTACCAAACTTAGTTGGCGCGAGTGTTGTTCTAGGACAGAGCGCCAATGGGTGTGCCCCTTTTTGAGGATCTCAGTGATTGGCGCGGATAAGACACTGTGTACCTGCGCCAATGGAAAAAGGGCACTTTTCAGGGATAATTTGCAGAAGGTGTCTTCAGGGAACATTAAGTACATACTCAGGGGAACATAATGCAAGTGTTTTTAGGCTATGTCACTGCTCACAAGTCCTGGAATGTATCCTCCAATGTACGAAAACAGGGGTAACAAGGACGGTGACCAATGGTGAAAAATTACTGTGTAACAGATGCCCCCTAAAGCATGAGGCCCAAGAGAGAGAGAGGGGTGAAATTCTTTACAAGAATACATATAGCTGCCACCGAGAATCTGCATGTAGATACAACTGATATTTCGATTACATGTAGTCTAGGCATGGGCGCAACCATCCAAAAGACATACGAAAAAGGTCTGTGGTATGGATGCAGCCACCCAGCTGAAGAGACCATGATGATAAGAGGTATGGTCGCAACCATCCTAAAAGACTCAGGTATGGGCGCAGCCATCCATCAATGAGTCATGTAATAATGATC
>APFE031095104.1:1949-15173 GCA_000404065.3 Pinus taeda | reverse complement strand
ACAAGGTGTTGCAAAAATATTGGTAATATATTATACAAATTGGAGATTCCTACAACTTCCTCAGTGCACCGAGTTTTCCATGTTTCATGCTTAAACAAGGTTATAGGCAGCAAGCTCCCAGTTCAAACAATATTGCTAGAACTTGATGAGGAAGGAAAAATCATATTGGAACCTAAATAAGTCATAGAAACCAGAACTCTACAGCTATGAAATCGATCAATTTCAGAGTATATTATCAAGTGGAAGAATTTACCCACCAAAGATTCCCCATGGGAGAATGAGAATTTTATACAGAATCATCCAAAAAAAATCAAGCATTGAGGACACCACTTTTTTGAAGGAGAGGGGAATGTTAGGTCCCTATAATACTAGTGTATTCCCTAATTATTATTGTCATTGTAGCACCTTATTGTTATTGTTGCACACCGTTACATTATTATTGTTATGTTAGATTTGACTATATTCTAACCCCTTAGAATCCTATATATAAAAAGGAGGTGTTTTCATTTGTGTCATCCAATAATTGTTCATTTGCGTAATGTAAATGAGGTTTACCCCTTGAAGAGGATGATTTTGAAGTCGTCGCTCTATCTTTTCTTCTATTTTGTGAGCTGGTTGCATAACAGTATGTCATTGGCATTGGAGGAATGTTTGGATTGACAATGGATTGCATAGCCTTTCCATTTCATGGATAGCCATGGTGATTGTCGGTTTACTTTCATGATTTTTTTTTGGTCGGTTCTCATGATTCCTTAGATTTGGTTGAGTTATTACTTCTTGGAAACCCTAGTTGGACAAACGCTCTAGAAGTCATGTAACAACTTGGGTTGAGTTACTAGTCATGGAATCCTTGGTTGGACAAAATCTTTGGAAGCTCTTGGTGGGTTGAGTTACCAGTCCTAGAAACCTTGGTTGGAAAAATGCTCTGGAATCCTTATGACAATGGTGGCTTGATCTGCTAGTCCTAGAAGCCTTGGTTCGAACAAACACTCTGGAAGCCCTAGAAGGCTTGGATGGAGACCAATCTGATGATGGTTTTGGCGATGTCTGAATGTGAGGTGGAATCATTGTTTGATGGGTTGAGGGGGATGGCCTATGGAATCCCTGGATGAGTTTTTATTGATGTCTTTTACGAGATCACACATTCATGCTTGGAATATGGCACGGGGTTGAATGGTTGACAAGAAATTTGGCTAAGCTATTCTACGGTTGGGTGGAATGTGGTAGTCCCATCTCCAGTTGGTTCATTGCATTCATTAATGAGATATTCTTTCCTTGATTTCCATGTCTAAAGGTATTGATGTATTTATGGATTTGATGGTTGTCCTGTTTATTGTATTTTTGTTCCCATTACGTTGGTTATATGTACATTTTATGACAATGGTTACATATGAATTTCAACATGTTTTTACTTGTATGTGAATGTATAATGTGTCTATAACCTAATAGATGATAATGCATCAAATTACATAAGGGAAAAATGGTTCATAGTGATTCTCATATAAGTATGAGATCCCTACACTTAACTCTATTATTTACACCTACGGATTACATGTCGATGATATGTTGATGAAATGTCTATCATGGCCACTAGGGATCCTATCAAGATCTCTAAGAAGTATTTTCTTCAGTAATTTCATTTCCTTGTTAATTTATTGAATTGAAGAGATGAATTAGTTTTGGGTAGTGACCTGGGATCTGGGCCTGAAAAAGTGGCTCAAATCCTGGAGTCATTCGAATAGCACTAAAAATTTTGGTCCACAGTCGCTAGAAGCCAGGCCTCTGAGAGAAAATTTACGTTGTTGGTCACTCCTACTTTACTGACTTAAAGAGATGAATCAATTATGGGCAGTGAAATGGGCTTTGGGCCTGAAAAAGTGGGTCAAATCCCAGAGTCACTTGTATAGCACTGATAGTTTTGGTCCACAGTCACTAGCAGGTAGGCCGATGAGATTGAATTTAGGTTGTTGGTCACTCTCTTGCCCATAGCATGACAGGGACTATGGTCCAAGAGACCTAAGAAAACAGTGGGACCCATGGACAGGGTGTCTGAGTGGCTGAATTATCTTCTGAGGGTTATGTTGATGATTTTGGATGTCTGTATGGTGTGTTTCCATCGGTTCCACTTCCTTAATGTGACTTAGGAGGTTGAATCATATCATAGGGGCCACTCATTGCATGTTTACCCTGGCTGACTGGTTGCTTGGGTAGAAGTGGGCAAAGGGTGTTACATTAAACCAATGGTATCACGACACCCACCGCATCAATGTTCAAAGGGGCCCTCAATGAATATAATTCATTGATCTATGATTAGTGAGAATCTAGACTTCCTCCCCCATCTCCCAACATAATTTCATAACCATGAAATTTATTGGTGTATCTATAATACATATTTTTTATTGTGTGTGTGTGTGTGTGTGTGTGTGTGTGTGTGTGTATATATATATATTATTATTTTTCAAGGTAAAACTCAACAACTTAGTATTAATAAAAATAAAATTTTACATAGAGCAGATGCACAAGTGCATTCAAATATTGTCTCAAGGGTAAGTGTATGTGATTTAAGCACACATAGTAGCTAGAATAAAAAAAATACATTTGACAAGATAAACTGGTTTTTTTTTCTCCTTTTACTTTTGGACTTTTTGCCAAACCCCTATTGATGGATTAGATGAAACAATTGCTAGCTCATTATTTCTTGAAATCTTTTGGGCTTCTTTATTTGAATCTAACCTGTTAAACACATGTGATCACTTTGTTCCACCTGGACCTTGATTGTTTCTCTTGTCATCGTGTTGGTTCTCATGGATCAAGACCACTACTGAGTTATTGGGAATCTTTTCTTGTTTGTTATAATCATTCTACTTCTCTTCTCCATCCTTTTGAGAACCTTGTTGATTTTATGTCTCTAGGTGTTGCTGGGTCTCATCCATTTCTTCATCCTCATCATCTGAAGAAGGAGGTTCGATGAATTTCCATCCTTTTTGCTTTTGTGGTATTTTCTTTGTCTTTTTCTTTTCTTGTTTGCATGTGTTCTGCAAGTGCCCTGTTTGATGGAAAATACGACATTTGAAGGTAGTATTTTCAAAATCTGACCATTGTGTCCATTTGAAGTCTTGATGTATCATGTGGATTCGATCAAGAAGTCCTTTGCTTAATTCCATCTCAACACATATGTGTGCATATGGGAAGATATCTTTGTCCATTCTTTCTTGATCCATATTTAGGAACCTTCCTAAAGAGTTCATAATGCCTTCTAGTACTTGGTAGTGCGAAAAGGGGAGTGAATCATAGATTTGTCTCTCTCTTTTGAAAGATTTTTGTTGAATATTTTTGGCTAACTTTTACCAGCGTTGGAGGTTGGGTACATTGAATGTTAACCAAGCTCTTAGAGGGAATATTTAAATTTGACTCATGGACTAGATAGGGCACATTTGACTATTGTTTACATTGATAGAATTACAAACTCTGGCTTTGACCATATTTGACTATTGGTTAATCATTTGATATTGGTTGATTGATTTTATTGGATATTTGAATATTGACTTTGATTCATTGATGAATTGGATTATTGTACTCTCTCCATTGAACATTTTATGACAATCTAATAAGAATAATAATTTGAAAGGGTTTTCAATGTTGTGGGTTTTCCCCTTGTCTTTGACCGAATTCTTGTGTCTCTTTTCGTTGCTTCTGATTCTCTTTTATTCTACATTACATTTATAGTTTTATCTACAATTTCTATTTGTTAATGTTTGAAGTTAAGAATTAGGCCAAAGTGATTGTAACAACATCAAATAGTTGAAAATTAATAGTTTACTTGACGTTCCTTTTGTGATTTGAGATAAATACAATTTTCAATGGGTATCACAGATATCTTCCTCACGGCCGACTAATGGCATGTTTTCAAAATTTACACATTCATGGAGTGTAAGGTTCTACCTCCTATACTTAATCATGGTATTAAAAGGATAAATAATAGTGAAAGAGACTACATGGAATTTTTCTTTAAAATTTTGTTGACCTAAAGATCAATGTATAATGTTGGGAATGTGTTGGAAGAGTTGGCATTGTTGTTACGAAATCCATTGTGTTGTTTTTTCATGGTAAAATAATAATTCTTTCTCTCTTTTTCACCTACTAAGGCCACTTTCTTTTTGTTTGATATAAATTTTGAAAATTGAGTGATGTCACTAATGACATCATGCTGACATAAAGTGCCACATCATCCATACACCTTAAATGCATGTCAATATGTTACTTGTTTTGAGCAATATGTGTCCATATTTACCTATTTTCATAACCTTTGTTTCCTTATATGCTCACACAGTGGCAAGAAACCACTTTTATTAAACCAATGGTATCATAACCCCCACCCCTTTAGTGATCAAGAGGGACCTCAATGAATCTAATTCACTGATCTATGATTGGTGTGAATCTGGACTTTCTCCCCCATCTCCCAACCTCATTAAAGTGTCAATCCATGATAATATAATTGCATAACCATGCACTTTATTGTTTTATCTATAATACAAATTTTTTATTTGTGTTTGTATTATATTTGTTCTTCTTTTTCTTCATAAAACTAAAAAAAATTCTCCTACAACAAGCCACATGAATATGAATCATTCCATTTCTCTTTTGGGGCTAAGATGATCAAATTTTCCTTTATTTAGATATCTGAGGGATTAGCAATGAAATGGGTGAGGAACATTGAGGGGACTAGATATCACACTCTAGTATTTCCATGCAGTTAATTTATCTCTACCAATTTTTTTCATTTCAACATGATGGGGAAAAATGTTTTTAGATCCATACTAAAGGATGAGAAAAAAAATGAATAATGATGATAGATAGAAATCAACCTAAATATGGGATGCGAATATAAGGGAGAGATGGGAAACCTTAAGTATGGATTGCCACTCACATGTGATTTCAATTAAAAGCTCATATTTGTTGATAGATAGAAATCAACCTAAATATGGGATGTGAATATAGAGGAGAGATGGAAAACCCTAAGTATGGATTGCCACATGCATGCAATGTCAATTAGAACCTACTAGTTTTTTCCCGAGGATGTAAAGTAGTGAGGGAGGGTCACATTAGAGTGAGGGAAAGTGGTAACAACCAAGGTGAAGCATGGGAACATGAATATAGTGAAAATTGAGCATTCATCCAATTCAACTTATGATCCATGAGACAATGACCTTAAACATTTAATGAAAACACTTTATTGAAAAAGGCTCATGTACCTCACACCTAATGAGCCATTTTCATATTATTAGTCTAGATGTAAAATAGCACTAAATCGAACATGGATAAGATTCATGTGAGGCTAGTTGTCCATAAATAATCATATGAGTGTTATCTGTGTTGAAAATAGCAACAAGAAATGTTAAAAAAAACAACAAGAAAATCTCAATTTAATTTTTCATTGAATTAAATTAGGAATTAAATTGTAATTATATTCTCATAGCAACTTGTAACAATTAACTAAGTTAATTTGACTTAGTTGGCTCAATAAATTCAATTTGGAAGTCTATCTAGAGTCATGTAGAGTGATCCCTAAATTTTAAGGGAGGAGGTTGAGTTTTTTGAGTTGTAATTAATTCAAGTAGTTTAACTGAGCTAAAGTCAAGGGCCCATGTTGAGTTATTTTGAGTTGTAATTAATTAACTTAGTTTAACTGAGCTAAAGTCAATTAAACTAGTTTTAACTATTGGAAGAACTAGTAGGAGGTCTAGTAATGGGGACATGCACCAATGCATCCTCGGTGCCACACTAGTTAACTGAAGATTCACTCATAAATAACTCATGCATGTCAATTCAGAGGAAGACCGAGTTGATATTAGAATTCAGGGACAATGTACTATGAGTTGTATAATTTTCCGAGTTGTACATATGGTGCATGCAATCAGTTGAGGGCCTATGTATGGATTGCACAGTTATGGAGAGAGAATTTCCCAATTGTGTCACACCAATTAACTCAAGATTCACTAATAAATAACTCATCCATGTCAGTTTATAGGAAGACTGAGTTGATATGAGAGTTCAAGGATAGTGTACTATCCATTGTGTAATTTTCCTAGTTGTACAAATGGTGCATGCAATCAGTTGAGGGCCTATGGTTGGATTGCACAGTGATAAAAGGAGAATTTCCCAATTAAAAATGGGCTAATTCTCTCAGGAATTTCACAAGGATGTGGGGGCTTGGTAGACAGAAGAATTTGCTAAGTGTTCGCTTGAGCTCACTTGTGAAGGAGAGAGATAGATTGTACTGCTGCAGTAATTGTTCAGGTTGAACAAAAATTGTATTTTCTTTTTAAATATTCTGGTTAATTCAATATAGATATTCAGGTTTTAGAGTAGTTTCTTTACCAAGGAAAATATGTGTTATGTGGGATTGAAATTCTTCCTTTTCTACTTATTGTTTTCATCGATCAATTTTGGTTTCCACAGAAGACTAGAGTAGATTCTTGTCTTGTTTTTTAGCATATCACATAAGTTATTGAATCTACAAGTAAAAATATACATGGCATTAGAGCTATATTTGTAGAAACCTACAATTTGTCAAGCTAAAACAAGAGGAGAATATTTTTCTCCTAGTCATTGCCTACATGGGTGGATAGGTGGAAACATACAACCAAAACAATAGGAGAAATTTGGTTCTCCTAGTGGTTACCTACATGTGTTGTGGCTAGATGAAAACATATCTATGTAAAATTTTAGTGTATTTATCATAAATTTTATATTTATAGGCTAGATATGGTTCAAGTTTTATGAATTTCATCTTGTTAGTGTTGAATAATTTAATATTTATACTATGTGTTATGGATTGATGACTATTATAGATTAACATGTATATATCTATCATAAATAAATCAACAATATTCATTTGGTTGATGTTGTTTAAGGTCCTCTTCAGAAATTAAATTGATAGGAAGATCAAGGCGTTGAAGACTAATAAACATGGTGAGTTTTTGTTTTTGTAGATTCTGAAATGTTGTATAAGGACAACTATGCATAAAATCATAAGACAACTCTATATGCCGCTTACAACACATGAATAAGACTTTGATGGGGAGTTTTAGAGTATGCTTAGAGGATCCAAGTTAGAGTAGAAATTCTAGATAAAAGCCAATTCTATTGTATGTTACCTAAGTGGTTTCTTTACACTAATTATTTAGAAAAGGACCCCTATCAGGGTCTTAACTAAAACAAAGTCGTATTATTAATTAAGAAAAAGCCATTGATTTAGCATATTCACATTTTAGTTGCAAGGTTTATGATCATGTGCCTAAGGATGAATTTTTGAAGTTGGATAATAAGGTAGTGAAATGTATCTTCATTAATTATGTTGTTGGTGTAAAAGCATACAAGCTTTATGATCCTGTAGATGAGAATTTTAAGTATAAGAATATTGTTTTAAGAAAACTAAAGTCTTCACTAGAAGAGGGTGAGAAGAAGCTAGTTGTTTATTTAATTCTTTGGCAACCACACCAAAGTTTAGAAAATTTGAAAGAGATAATGGACCAAAGTTTTATGATGATAGTGATGAGGAGATATAAAGAATTTTAGAATAGGAAATTGGAACTCCACCTTAGCCTTGGAGAAGGTGAACTTAGTAAAAAAAGCCACTAGATATATGCAATTATAGTTTATCCAATTTCAATTGTATATTTCATTTGTTTACTTAGAAAAATGAGCCTATAGCTATAAAAGAATATAAAAATCGAAGGAGTGCTAGAATTGGGCTTGTATAAGAATATGGCTTCAATTTTTACTAAAAATGATATGATGAAGACATGGATCCAAATGGAAATGGGTGTATAGGGATATGGATTCATTTTTTACTAAAAATGATATCAAAGTATGTTTTCTTAATGGATGAACACATGGATCCAAATGGAAATGGGTGTATAACGATAGGACTTCATTTTTTACTAAAAATGATATCAAAGTATGGTTTCTTAATGGATGAACACATGGATCCAAATGGAAATGTGTGTAAAAGGAAAAGATAAATTCTATAGCATTTTTTTTTTTAAGTACAAGGTGGTATTAGTTGTGAAAGAATATTTTGAAATTGTCAAAACAGATTCGTATTTGAGTTGAATGCACATGGGTGTTAAGGAAAAGATAAATTCAATAGCATCTTTGAAAAGTAATATTGGCTTTGAAAGAATATTTTTAAGTTTTCAAAACACACTTGAGTGGCTACTAAAATAACATCTATCAAGTTCTTAGATATCAAGTTCTTAGATATTATATGTATGAGAAACTTTTGATATTAGGAACAACTTTTGATTTAGAAATAAGATAGGGGAATGTGAAGACATGATTTCGTTTAAGTATGGTGACTTAGAGGATGATATATATTTGACACAATTTTATATCTATGTCTAAAAAGATAAGTAATTCTTACAACTCTGTATGGTCTCAAATAGTCACCCAAAACATGCTATCATAAGCTAGATTATTTTGTCTAGAGTTTTAGGGTTTTAAGTGCATATTAGAGATAATATAATGGTCATTTTATTTTTGATAAGATAATGGTCATTTTCTTTTTATCATTTTTAGAAATGTGATAATGGTCATTTTATTTTAGCAATTTTTTTCCCAATTTTTTTTTAATGTAGGGGACATTTTATGAGGACATTATATAGACTAAGATAGACTAACATAGACAAAGAATTGTCTCGCCAATATTACTCATTAAAAATGGCCTCCTCAAGATGGCTTCTTCTTTTTATTAAGAATGGTACCAAAGTATGGTTGCCTAATGGATAAACACATGAATGAAAATGGGTTTTCAATGAAAAGATAAATTCAATAGCATTTTTGAAAAGTACAAGGTGACATCGGTTGTGAAAGAATACTTTGAAGTGGTCAAAACATAATTTGTTTTTTTGAAAATTACAAAGTGACAGTGAATGATATATTTTGGTTATTTAAGTTGAGATATTTTCCCTAGCTACTAAAGATATGTAATTCTTGCAACTCTATATAGCCTCAAACAGTCACCCAAAACAGGCTATAAAAAACTAGATTAGTTTGTCTCAAATTTAAGGGTTTTAAGTACATATTAGAGACAAGATAGTGGTCATATGCAACTCTATATGGTCTCAAATAGTCACTGAAAACATATCTAATTCTTGCAACTCTATATGGTCTCAAATAGTCACCCAAAACATGCTATCAAAACATTGACTAATTTTGTCTCAAGTTTAAGAATTTTAAGTGCATATTAGAGACAAGATAGTGGTTATATGTAACTCTATATGGTCTCAAATAGTCACCCAAAACATGTTATCAAAATCTGGATTATTTTGTCTCAAATTTAAGGGTTTTAAGTGCATTAGAGACAAGATAGTGGTCATTTTCCTTTTAGAAATAAGATTGTGCTCTATTATTTTTTCTCAAGTTTAAGGGTTTTAAGTGCATATTAGAGACAAGAAGGTGGTCATTTTCTTGTTATCAATTTTTTTTATTTCTTAAATTTTATGTAGGGGACATTTTGTGAGGACATCCAATAGACTATAATGGCCTCCTAAAGATGGCTTGTATATCTATGTTAAGAAACATAAATAATTCTTGCAACATAACATCTATCAAGTTCTTATTATGTGTAGGAACAACTTTTGATTTAGAAAAAGGATGGGGAAATGTGAGACATCATTGGAGTATGGTGACTTAAAGGAGGAGATATATTTGACACAATTTTATATCTATGTTGAAAAAGATAAGTAATTCCTATAAATCTATATGGTTTGAGATAGTCACCCAAAACATGTTATCATGTTTAGGGGTTTTAAAATCTAAATTGGAACACTATGCATATTAGAGATAAGATAGTGATCATTTTTTTATTTTTATGTAGGCCGGATTTTTGGAGGAAATCACATAGATTAAGAATGCCCTCCCCAAAATTACGAAAAATGAAAATAAAAATATAAAAAGTGGGAGAACATGAGTTTGACGTATTTGACTCAAGCTATCTCATGACTCAAACAAACACAGAGGAAATCACATAGATCAAGAATGGCCTCCCCAAGATTACTAAAAAATGAAAATTGAAATAAAGAGATAAAATTGGGAGAACATCAAACATTTTGTTTCATGTATTTGACTCCAGATGTCTCATGACTCAAACAAACACAATATGGTCAACATAAACATATGCAAAATCTGGGTATAACAAGAGTCCTCCATTAAAAAATAATTAATTCGAGTAGCTTTCACCCTCCATGGCTACCTACCATGATATATATATATAAAGTTATTATAATAGGAGGTTCTCCTGATTCTCTGTAACATGATTATAAATTTAATATACAACTATGGTTAGTGAGTACTAAATTGAAACTGGATTTGTTTTTGAAATTATGAAAACTACCCTATTTTCACATTTAAATTAAGAGAAATATTGCATAGATTTGATGTTGTATGTTCATGCCCAGGTACCATGATTGATTCTTGAGCCTCATTTGATCACTGAGGTGTTCCAAGGTTTGGAATGAGTGTATAAAGCCCATGAAACCCAGACTGTACGTTGAGCCTCATTTGATCACTGATGTGTTCCAAGGTTTGGAATGAGTGTGTAAAGCCCATAAAACCCACACTATGGCTGGGGAGAAGAGAAAGAGAAAATTGAGAAAGAGAAAATCCATATTTCTAGCCAAAAAATCAGAGTCCTCTAAAAGGCCTTTGGTTGCAGATAGCGATGATTATACATAGACAAATGTACCAATGTTTTACAGATGCTGTCTGGATTCTTTAAAATAAACCTTTAAATGAGAAAGAATCTGCAGAAATACTTAAAACGCTATGTGATGACTCAAAACCCTAAGAACGTATAAATATGTTAGAAAGGATGATTGCACAGGAGCATATTTGTAAATTTGAATACAATGGGCGATTTTTTGGTTGGCAATGCGGTTATAAAGAAAAGAAATCAGTGGGAGCACGCAGGGTCCTTTCTTTCTTTAAACAGCTAAATCTTTACTAAATGTAAGTCTAGCTCCGAGCAGGGTCCTTTCTTTCTTTAGGGAGCTAAATCTTTAATAAATGTAAATCTAGCTCCCCATGCTATGGCTGCTACACATAATTTTAGCCTGTAATTCAGATGTAAGGTGGCATTAAAGGCCAAGGCCTTGGATCTTTAATTTTAGCCTGAAATTCAATTTCAAATGGATCTTTGGGGCGATGAGGTATTAGGAGTCACACGCTTCTAGCGGTTTTGAGCTACGAATCTATCATTTTAGTTTGCCAGCTGGCTGGTAAAAATTCCTTCACGGTCGGACTCGCTGCCGCAAAGGTCCCTCCAGGCTGGCAACTACATTCGCCGAGATAGCCACACAAGTGTGGCTCGCAGTGCTAGCATGCACAATCCACCCAACACATGCGCCAAATCCTAGATTTGCTAGAAACTAGAAATCATACACAGGAGATTTACAGGGCGGGTTTAGAATAAAGAGCCCCAAGTGGATCTACACAGGCAGGGTCTTGCGGCATTTTCTGAGTCTATTCATGAGAGTCGCCAGCAAGAAGACTATGCGATCAAAAGCATGATAATAATAATAAATTGCAAGACGATGGCAAGGGTTCGAACCAACTATGGCTTGAGCAACCCAGTGTTCGCGTGAATTGCCATGGCCATTATATGCAACGCGTCGTAATTACCATCGCCATTATCTGCAACGCGAGATAATTCGCGTGAATTGCCATCGCCGTTATCCGCAACGGGTATGATAAGTGAGTTATTCGTATCATACGCGAGTAACCTTAGCCGGATATGCCCGGTTATGCCATTTGCCGGTGGCGCCAACCATTTCCGACACGTTATACGCGAGTTCATTCGGGGCAATGCCAGTAACCATTGCCATTTATGCGAGGTATTTCCGCGCGAGCGGGTACCATATGCCGGATATGCGACTTATCTCTGCCGGATATGTGATTTATCATTCCAGTTATCTCCCGCGAGATAAGACCCTTATACGGGAAGGATAAGTAGCATATCCGGCAGAGATAGGTCGCGTTCCAGGCTCATAATTCGCATATCGGCATAACCAAACCGCATTGCCCAGAAATTACTAGCGTATCCGGCAAAGATTGCTCGGATATCCAGAAATACCTGTCGGGAATAGCTCGCGTTATGTAAAGGTCGCATATCGGCGGGGACATTTGGCATATCTGACCGCATATCCTGCTAGTAACTCTCATATCACTACCGCGTTGATAGTGAATAACTCGCCTATCACTACCCGTTGATGTTGAATGATAGCGCGTTGATAAAGAATAATTCACGTATCAGTATCAATAACAAACCAATATGCGTTCCAAGTGAAATTAACAAACCCTATACGAAACATCCATAAGTGAAAATATATGGATATCGTGAAATTTCGCAGGAAATGTCGTTGTGGATATCTGCCACCATTAATTTGATGTTTCGAAGGACAAATCTGCCTGACAGAAACTGGGAGAGCCGCTGCGTACGTATTATTTGCCTGACGGAAAATGGGCGAGCCACAGCTTACGGATTCAGTGGAATACAGATTTGATAAACATTCTGGACAGCCAAGAATTGCCATATGATGAATGCATGGATGGATGAGCCCGCTGTTTATTCTCCGTAGAAAGGCGACTTGGTTGTTACGGGTCAGAACTTCATCAGCCTTTTCACCTCAATTGAAGCAATTGAATTAACAATGACAATTAAACGGGAAAACTTCAAGTACAGAGTCCAGAGCTGTATTGAATAACTAACCTGTATAGAGGAAGTGAGCGCGGTTGCTTTTTCAAGGGCGTCTGCAAAATATTTTGAAATAGGCTCTTAAGTTTTCTCAGTGGATAAAGAAAATAAAAATTATCAAAACCCTTTTGGGTGAGAGGGTCAGGAATACAATCCCATTCGAAGTACGACTTGGAAGATTATCATTCACAACCATTAAGTTTTCTTTACTACCAAATGGTACTAAAAATTCCCGTCTTCCTCCCACATACCTTTTATAAGATTAAAAAACACCCATGGTTATTCTAAATACTATGGAAACTCAGAAGAATGGAAAACATTGTTTTTTTTCTCTTTTATGAGTCTTTTTGTGGGTAAATGAGGGTAAATGGTTCGGGTATAGAAAAAATATCTGGTATAAATTATATAAAACAATGAAAAAAATTTGAGATACAATATTTAATTTAAACATAAATAAAATAACTAAATAA
>APFE031095100.1:0-20795 GCA_000404065.3 Pinus taeda | reverse complement strand
GAGCTGGCGTCCACTACTAATGGTCGGGGAATAAAAGTAATGAACGCAGCGTGTTGTGAGTGCAGCGTAAATTTCTCTTCGTTCACTCTTATCGCTAAAAGAGAACGTAGATCGACGAAGTCATTTTTTAATTTTTTTTTTTGTTGTCTTCTTTCAATCTGTCACATGCTAATATTACGTACTTCAAAACCTGTAGCTGGAAGCAACCCAGAGAGCTCGCGTCCACTACTCACGCCCCGTGACTATCGGGAATTAAAATATTAATAATAATATATTTTATTAATTTTATGTAAATTTATACAGTTATTTATATGGTAAGTCGAATTTCTAAGCTGTGTTTGTAAGAGGTCATTACCAAAGTAGAGAAAACTTCTTAATACATTAAAAAAGTATTAAAGATATAAATTGATTGGATTTCAAATAACTATACGAAATTAATTGAATTCGTATAAAAGTTTTGAGTTCTGTTTTTTTTTTTTAATAACTATGGTTGGACTATAAAATATATGAATGTTTTAAATTATTTTAAAAATATTAAATAAGTTTTGTTTGTTTTTTTCGAAAAGGTATTTTTTTTGACAATGTATTCAGTTTTGTGAATTGTGAGAAGTTTATTTTTTTTTCCTTTCCTTAAAACAAAGAATTGTGAGAAGTTTACTCATAAGTTTAATGTTACATTGTTTTACGCCAGAAGGATCTGGTAGCTTGGGACACTTGGCTTAGCTTGGTCCCTTTGATCTGGGTTTGGTGATCTGAGAGTCCTTTGCGCCTAGCGTTTAACGTCGTAATCGCTCCCTTAGCATCCTGCCACAAGTGCTCTCATTTGGGTCGTGTGATTTCTATGATTCGTTTCTCTGCAACCGAACTAAGGCTTTATTACAAAAGGGAGGTTTTCAGTTTTCCAATACTTGTTTCGATGTAGAGCAGTGCCAAACCTTATCATGCACGTACCTTGCAACTTTTCCTTTCTTCCTTGATACATGCTTCCAGATTTCGATTCTATTTCAAAAGTGCCCAGAAATACTTCTCTACTCATTCGATCCACTGTTTAGGGAATGCATGTTTCCGCTTGCTTACCTGTCCAGATGAAGATGAATTTAGAGGTTATTGGGCTCGAGGAGGTAATAATAGTTATGACTGGGTTTTCTTTTAGGTTTTTCTATCTCCCCCAATTCGAGCAGCTATTAATTTGATACATGGGTTTCTGGTGCATGCGACCTTTGACATTCCAGTACAACCTTGTCTTAGGTATCTCACAGATCCTCTCAATGCTAATTTGGGTTCAATGTTAAGGGTTTTTACTTTAGTAACACTCTCTGTGCATTTATAGGTATCAAACTTTTCTGAAGTCCTTCACTTATGGTCATGCTGGGCTCTGATGTTTTCTCCTTACTCATGGTTTCTGGCTTATTGTTTCCAAGTTTGTCTTATTCCCAAACCCTATGGCAGTCTGTCTTTCTCGAATGTTTTCGCGAATATGGTGATTATGCTTGTAATCTCTCCACTAGATGATATCCTAGCTTTTGTGGGTGGAAGTTTATATTTAGGCAGAGGCTACAAGGTGACCATAGTTTATATTTGATACTTTGCTTAAAAAGGGGTTTTGGGTACTCAACAAATTGAGTTGTTCCAAATTCTCCATGGTATAAACATATGTAGTTCTTGCCCTCTCAAGGGTTTGATTTTAATTTATTTTTGAAAGGTCTGTAATTTTGATTTGAAAGAAATTTGAGGGTTTGAATACAATGATGATATAGACACTTAACTTCCCATGGCTTAGAGCTCTTTTAATTTTTTTCGGCTTCCGATATTGAAGCTTGTCATTTTGATTTCAGTGGACTCTACAAAGCCTGAATATGGATTTATTGTTTCCATTTAATTAAGTTATGAATATATTTATTGACTCTGTTAACTCATGTTTCTTTCTGGAATTGACCAAGTATTACTTCAAACCCTCACATTTGATCATGAGATTTCTTTCTGCAGTTAATAAATTTAGAAGAACTAATTATGTTCTTAACATTTGAAGGTTTCCATATATGTGGTTTTATTTCTTTATTTTGTGACGGTTAGGAAAGACTTATGCCATTTTGTTACTTAAGATTGTCACACGTTTTATAAGGTGTACTACATGCAGTAGCCTTGTACATGTGTATAATATTAGAATTTCTCCATCTCAACATTTAAGCTACTCTCGGTTGAACATACTGAACATACTGAACATATTGTTAATGGTTGTCTGTCTAAATATTTGTAGATAATTGCTTTTTGTTTCTCTGCATAATAGGAAAAATTCTCTATTTTAAATATAGCTTAATTCTCTATTTAAATACATAAATTATTCCACATTCAGACCAATAATAAATCTCTGGTTAGAGATGTAGGCTACTTCTTACAAGCTTAAAATCTAAATCATACAGTTTTCAGTTTAACTAACAGAGCACATTCCTAGTTTTTATTCATCAATCACTATGGAATCATTTTTTTTAATGATTACTAAGTCAAGAGTTTCATTACTTCTTTGTTCACTGCATTGTAGTTATGTGGTTCCTTTTTTTTTTAGGAAGGTCTCACCACCGAGCCACGAGTCTGGCAATTACGCTCAGACTCTCCCCCAAGCTCTTCCTCCTCCTTAAAGTAAAATGAGTCTATTGCAGTCAAGTATCTTAGGCATCAAGACTCACATTCCAGCCTGAAGTCACATACCTCTCATACTGTACTCAAGATTTTCCCACTCGTTTATTCCACCCAGCTCAAGAAACTTTGGGTAGCATTTCCCTGCTCCCTTCGCCCATTTGATATTTTTTTTCTTTCTGTCTTCTCTAGCCCCCTAGGTCTTCCTTGAACTCCTCTTTTGAGGAGATAGTTGCATAACTACTTTTAATTGTCTCAGGAGGTTAGCAACTATTTCTTTCAGTTCTTGGCAAAATACATTAACTCTTAATTATTCATTATTGAAATAGTAAAATATGTTATGGCCTTCCAGCCATAGTTCTTTAATATTTCATGTCAGCAATGTAAAAAGATAAAGTAATAAGTAAAACATGGTAGCGAAAATAAGTTTCTATGCAATGTGGGGTGTTACATCTTCCCCCCTTGTGAGGAACATCGTTCCTAGTGTTCTTCCTAATTTATGAAAATAGCATCAGACAAGCTTTCCGCATAAACTCCTCTTCTTCCCGGGTGGCCTCTTTTGGGCCAAAGAACTTCCATTGCACTTTAACTTGGGCGATGGCTCATTTTCGCAAGGTGGCTTCTCTCCGATTGAGAAGACAAAGAGGTTCTGCGAGAAACTCTTCTTCCTATTTGACCTACACATTTTACAACCTTATGTCGGAAACTTTTCGAAACAACCAATTATACATTATTTGTTCTATTAACTTATTACCTGTACATTTTCCTAGTTAATTATATGCTGAGGGTTGTACACATATTTTTTTAACAGGGAGACATGGAAAATATTGGGGACCCAGATATGGCGTGGTAATGTAAGTTTGTACACTACAGGTCCAATCCGTTCCAAGACTTAAAAAGGTCCACAGTACCGAGTTGCTAACTTAGCACAACCTCTCCATTGCAAAGTGGTTTTTCGATTTTTTACTCTTAAGTACACATGATCCCCTACTTGGAATTCTTTATATGTTCTTCTTTTATCTGCATAAACCTTTTGTCTATCATGGGCACCTTTTAGATTTTGATGGATTTTCTTAACCATCTCTTCGATCTTAGCTAACATGTGAGGACCCAATGTTAGTCTATTTGTAGGACTATTCTAATCTATGGGTGCCCTGCACTTTCTTCCATACAACACCTCAAAGGGGCTCATGCCCAATGACTCATGGTATCCGTTATTATAAGCAAACTCCACTAAATGGAGGTAATCTTCCCACTTATGCGGTTGTTGCATCACAAACATTCTTAACATATCCTCTAGAATTTGATTCACTCGCTCTATTTAACCATTTATCTGTGGGTGGTAAGAAGTACTAAATTGAATCTAGGTACCCAATCTAGAAAAGAGTGTTTTCCAAAATTTGGATGTAAATTTTACATCCCTGTTAGAAATTACCACCTCAGGTATTCTATGCAATAAGAAAATTTCCCTCATAAAAATGTCTGCAATTTCAACAGTTTTGTAAGTGGATTTTACCAGTATGAAATGAGTGGTTTTTCTTAGCTTATACACCACCACCATAATTGACTCATGCTGCTTCTTGGTGCAAGGTAAACCAGTGATGAAGTCCAAAGTAATTGTCTCCCATTTCCACTCAATAATGGGCAATGGTTGCAGTAGTACAGTAGGGTGTTGATGCTACGCCTTCACCAACTGACACTCCAAACACTTAGATAGGTACTTGGTGATATCTTTTGTTAAAAATGACTAAAAATAACCTTTCCTAATGGCAGAAATTAGTTTCTGGTACCCTGGGTGGGAAACATAAGATTTTATGTGGAATTCATCCAATATCAATTGTTTGACATAATTTTGATTAGGAACATATATTCGATTTATGAAAGTTAGCATTTTATCCAAATTTATACCATATTCAGATCGTTCCCCCTTCTTTTGAGCTTCAAATGCCTACTGCCTAATGAAGGCATACTCGAGGTCCTTAAGCGATGCTTCCTTAATTATATCAGGGAGGTTTTATCGTACCTGGCTGAATTGCACCTCATAAAGACAATGTGATTTTCTGCTTAATGCGTCAGCTACTCGATTTTCCTTTCCCTTAAGGTGCTTCATTTCAAAGTTAAATTTTCTCAAAAATGTTATCCACCTAGCCTGTCGAGCATTTAAGATGGATTGGTTAAAGAAATTTGTAAGACTACTATGATCTGTTAATAAGAAAAGTTTCTTTCCCAACAAGTAGTCTGGCCACATATTAAGCACATGCATTACTATTGTTAATTCAAGATCGTAGTCAGATTATCACTGCTCATATTTTTTCAATTTGCAGAATTCATAATCTATAGCTTTTCTTGCGCCAATACTCCACCATCACCTTCCTTACTTGCATTTGTGCAAACCACGAAAGATTTTTTTGGGTCTACTACTTTTAGTACGAGTGTAGTAGTAAGTAATTGTTTTAATTGTTCAAAGCTTTGTTGGCACTCAGTTGTCCATCAGAAAGTTCGCCCCTTTTTCTGTAATGCGGTCATAGGAAAGGCGATTTGTGAGAATCCTTCAATGAACCGATTGTAGAAACCCTCTAAGCCCAAGAATGATCTAATATTACCAACATTATTTGGGCTAGACAATTCTAAAATATTTTTAATATTTTCCGGATACACCGCTATAGGCTCTAGTGATATGACATGACCTAGATATTATATTTGGCTTTTGAAGAAGTCACACGTAATATAACTAGCGTATAACTGGTTGTCTCGTAAGGTCTGCAACACTATTCTCAAATGCTTTTCAGGCTCCACCTGATTCTTAGAGTAATTTAATATGTCGTCAATAAAAATTAGAACAAAATTATCTAAATATGGCTAGAAAATGCCATGCATCAGACTCATTAAAGTAGTTGGGGAATTGGTAAGGCCAAAAGGTAATACCACAAACTTCTATTGATGGTAACGAGTTCGAAATATAGTTTTACATAGATCTTCTCCCTTTATCCTTATTTGGTGGTAGACGGACCTTAGATCAATTTTTGAGAACACAAGAGCTCCTTGCACTTGATCAAATAAATCGTTAATATGTGGTAAAGGGTAGTTATTTTTGATAGTCAGTTTCTTCAACTGGTGATAATCAATGCATAGCCTCAAAGTTTCTTCCTTCTTTCGTACAAATAATACAGGATCTCCCGAGGGGGACACACTGGGGCGAACGTAACATTTATCCAGGAGTTCTTGAACTTGCATTTTGAGTTCTATTAACTCATGTATGGTCATGGTAAGGAGTTCTGGGAATAGGAAAGGCACGAGGGACTAATTCAATCGTGAAATCAATATCATGTTTAGGTGGTAATCCAGGAATGGATTCAAGAAACACATCAACAAAATCTTAAATGACAAGAATATTTTCCAAGGAGGTCATTTTACTCTTGGAATTTGTGTATCCTACTTGGACAACATAAATCTGACAACCCTTCCTGATGTATTTTCCCAGCTAGCTAGCAGTGATAGGACACAACTTAATATTTTTATTGATTCCTTGTATTTCCTTTCTCTGCCCTGACTTAGTAAGGTAAGTAACATATTTTTCCTTGCAATCAACTAAGGACTATCATCCTTCCAACCAACTCATCCCTATCAATACATCGTATGAACCCAAAGGGAGTATATTTATATCAACATAAATTGTCTGTCCTGAAATAGTTACAGGACAACACTCTATTTTTGCAGTTACCCTTCTAGTTACCCTTGTGGATAATTGAACTAACCAAGTTTTTTGAAACTTACTTCTTTGCAGTTGGCATATCTCTACAACCTTAGGAATAATGTAGCTTAGGCTAGCACCCAAATCAAACAAGTTGATTAGAAATCATATCTTCACACTGAATCATGATGGGCTGGTACTCTACTTGATGGTCATCAAGTGAAAAATTAAGTCTAAGCATACTCCTTGCTAGCTCCCCAACCATTGAAGCTTCTTGCAAGTTTGAAAGATGTTATGTTTTGGCCCTATGTGCGTCATTTTTGTAATGATGGGGTTCTCCACATCCCCATCATTGTAGGGGCTATTTCTATTACTGATCATTAACATGTTTATTAATCCCCTCTGACTGTCTATTTTTAGTGGATTTTGGGACCTTTGATTGATTTCTTGATGGAAATTTACTAAAGGGTCTTTTTTGTACATTCCTTCCATTGTTAGCTTTTGTCTATCTATTTGGGGGTAAATTTCTCCCCCTCCAGCCAAATCCTCCTTTAGATCCCTCATTCTTTTGTTTCATTTGCTGATAATAGATACGGACTTTTTGCACCGCATCATCCATTGTTCTTGGGTAATCAAATTCCATCTTTTCCCTCATAAAGTTTGGTAGGCTACTAATAAAACATTGAATCTTGGCCTTTTCTTCTTGCATATACGGTACATACCGTTATATGGAGGTAAATCGTTTCACATATTCACCCATGTCAAGCCTCTCAATCTTAAATCATGGAACTCGTTTAGTTTTTCATCATAATAATGCTCATTTCAATATTTATCCTTAAAATGCTTTTGAGATTCTTTCCATGTAACTTGCTCTTCTTCATTTTTTCTCACAATTTTGACTTCCTCCCACCAAAGGGTGGCATTACCCCTTAATTGATAAAATTCTAGTTTTGCCTTAATTTTATCAGTGCATTCATAAATATGAAAGTATTTACTCATGTTAATTAACCATGCTTCCGCTCCTTCTTCAGACTCTGCTTCAAAGAGTGATGGTTTTATCTTCTTGAATTCCCCTTCTAATTCCAATTTTTGTCTTTTCATTTTCCATTGGTCATAAACATTAACAGAATGTCCTTCTTCATTATCCTCATGTCTTTCTCCCAACTTTGCATTATCTTCCCCGTGATGGACCGTCATGGTTTTCTCCCTATTACCGTCATTGGGATCTAGTCCCCTTTGATTCTGTCAGTCAGACAAACTTTTAAGGATTCTCTCTTTCTCTTGTCGCAATCATACATTATCTGTCCTCAAGTTTATCATCAAATCACATAAATGTTGAACACTTTTGAGTGGGATAACATCGGCTTATCAACAACCTTCTCCCAGTTGTATCCATATATCAGGGTTGGCCCCTGCATAAGTTGCCTCTAGTTAGCTTGGTGGTATGGGATCCCTCTGCATTCTGCTCCTTCATGTTGATCACTATGTTCACATTCATATTTACTTAGTTGTTTATATATATATATCCAAGAATTCTCAGTGTGTGAATTTGAGGCTCTCATACCATTTGTAACACATATTACAACAACAAGTATTAACCTAAGAAAAGCATTACAAATACTAAATCTTTACTATGCGATGATATGTATCAACCTTTAAACATATTTCGTGCGATGATATGTATCAACCTTTAAATATATTTCATATATGCATCAAAGTTATAACTAGACCTAACATATTCCCTACCTTAGCTTTAATGTCATTTTCAAGGGAAGTAAAGTCGCCAGTACAACACATGACATATGTTTCTCATAAGTTTAATGTTACGGTGTCTGACACCAGAAGGATTTGGTAGCTTGGGACACCTGGCTTAGCCTGGTCCCTTTGATCTGGTTTTGGCCATCCAACAATCCTCTGCGCCCAAGGTTTAATGTCGTAATCGCTCCCTCAGTGTCCTGCCACAAGGGCTTTCATTAGGGTTGTGTGATTTCTCTGATTTGCTACTCTGCAACCGAACTAAGTTTACTGCAATAGAGAGGGTTTTAGTTTTCCATACTTGTTTTGATGGAGAGCGATGCCAAACCTTATCTTGCAGGTACCCTGCAACTTTTCCTTTCTTCCTTGATTTTGATACATGCTTCCAGATTTTGACTTTATTTCGAAAGTGCCCAGAAATACTTCTCTACTCATCCAATCCACTATGTAGGGAATGCATGTTTTTGTTGGCTTACCCATCCAGATGAAGAAGAATTTGGAGGCTATCGGGCTCGAGGAGGTAATAATAGTTATGACAGGGTTTTCTTTTGTGTTTTTCCATCTATCCTGATTCGAGCAACTACTAACTTGATACATGGGTTTCTGGCATAGCTAGCCTTCGACATTCTAGTATTGCCTTGTCTCAGGTATCTCACAGATCCTCTGAATGCTAATTTAGGTTCAACGTTTAGGGTTTTTACTTTAATCTCACTCTTTGTGCATCTATAGGTATCAAACTTTTTCGAAGTCCTTCACTTATGGTCGTGCTGGGCTCAGATGCTTCCTCCTTACTCATGGTTTTTTCCTACTTGTTTCTAGGTTGGTCTTATTCCCAAACCCTACGATGGTATATCTTTCTCGAATGTTTTCGTGAATATGGTGGTCATTGTTGTAATCTCTCCACTAGATGATATGCTGGCTTTTCTGGGTGGAAGTGTATATTTAGGCAGAGGCTACAAGCCGATCATAGTTTGTATTCGATACTTTTCTTAAGAATGGGTTTTGGGTACTTGACAAACTGAGTTGTTCCAAATTCTCAATGGTATAAACATATGTAGTTCTTGCCCTGCCGAGGGTTTCATTTTAATTTATTTTTGAAAGGTCTGTAATTTTGATTTGAAAAAAATTCAAGGTTTTGAATACAGTGAAGATATATACACTTAACTTCCCATTGTTTAGATCTCTTTTAATTTTTTTTCAGCTTCCGATATCAAAGCTTGGCATTTCATTTTCAATGGACTATACAAAGCCTAACTATGGATTTACTCTTTTAGTTTGATTAAGTTATGAATATACTTATGGATTGTGTTAACTCGTGTTTCTTTATGGAATCGACCGCGTATTACATCGAGCCCTTTCATTTGATAATGAGCTTTCTTTCTGTAGTTAATAAATTTATAATAACTAACCATGTTCTCAACATTTGACAATTTCCATATATGTGGTTTTATTTCTCCATTTTGTGGCTGTTAGGAATGAATTATGCCAGTTTGTTACTTAATATTGTCACATGTTCTATAAGGTGTACTACATACACTAGGCCAATGCATGTGTATAATATTAGCATTTCTCTCTCTAATCATTTAAGCTACTTTTGGTTGATCATACTGAACATATTGAGCATGTTGTTAACGGTTCTCTGTCTAAATATTTGTAGATAAATATTTTCTATTTCTCTGCATAATAGGAACAATTCTCTATTTTAAATATAGCTTAATTATCTGTTTAAATACATAAATTATTCTACATTCAGACCAATAATAAATCTCTAGTTAGATATGTAGGCTACTTATTTCTATCTTAAAATATAAAACAAACAGTATTCGGTTTAACTAGAAGAGCACAATCCTTGTTTTTATCCATCAATCACTATGGAATCATTTTCTTTAATGATTAATAAGTCAAAATTTTGATTACTTATTTGTTCATAGCCGTGTAGTTATGTAGTTATTTTTCTTTTTTAGGAAGGTGTCACCAACTAGCCATGAGTTTGGACAGCTGACAATTAATCCAGACTCTCCCCCAAGCTCTTCCTCATCCTAATAGTAAAATGAGTCTATTATAGTCATGTATCTTGGGCATTAGGACTCACAGTCTAACCTCAAGTCACATAGCTCTTAAATTGTACTCAAGCTTTTCTCACTGATTTATTCCTTCCAACTCAATGAACTTTGCGTAGCATTTCTCTGCTCCCTTCACCGTCACATACCTCTCAAACTGTACTCAAGGTTTTCCCACTATTTTATTCCACCCAACTCAAGGAACTATGAGTAGGATTTGCCTACTCCCTTCACCCATCTGATATTCTTTTTATTTATGTGTTCTCTAGTTGCCTAGGCCTTCCTTGGAATGCTCTTTTGAGGAATGAGTAACCACTTTTAACCGTCTCAGTTACTATTTCTTTCAGTTCTTGTCAAAATATGTTAACTCGTAATTATTCATTAATCAAATAGTAAAATATGTTCTTGTCAAAATACTTTAACTCTTAATTATTCATTAATGAAGTAGTAAAATATGTTTTGGCCTTCCAGCCATAGTTCCTTATTATTCCATGTCAACAAAGTAAAAAGATAAAGTACTAAGCAAAACATGGTAGCCAAAATAAATGTCTATGCAATGTGGGTTGTTACAAGCATACTTTTAGTCTTCAGCAACTATTAAATTTTTCTAATAAACGTGATTTAAAAATGAAAAAATTCAAATTATGAGTAGAATATTTTTTTGGAGTTATGCGATGCACATGAAAATTTGGTTGTATAATCGGAGTCTCTTATGTGAGACTAGAGAGGCAAATTATTTTTATTAATTAAATAATAATAATAAATTAAAATTATGATTTAGTTTTGATTATTGAATAATCATATTATCTTATTAGATTATTTAATATGATTTTAAATCATACTTTCCTCTTACCCAAACCATTAAATTTTTATGACTAAATGTGATTTAGAAATAAATAAATTCAAACTTAAACTAAATTACTATGATTTTAAAGCACACTTTCAGTTGAATTTTATAAATAAGCCTGACTTTAGAAATAAATAAATTCAAATTAACTCACAAGTACAATTTATACAATTTATAGTGCTCATCCTCATATCTCTCCTACCATCTGCTTTCTCTACAACTTTCCCATTAAACAAATTGGTAGTTTCATAGTGCTCCTCCTCATATCTCTCCTATCATTGGCTTTCTCTACAACTTTCCCATTAAACAAATTGGTAGTTTCATAGTCACAAATGACTTGTATATGTTAAATAAAATTCATTAATATCAATTCAAATCAAAATAATTGAATCTTTAAGAAAATCAAACTATCTTACATAAAATCTAAACTATTTGAAAAGATTAAGACTTACATATTTTGCATTAACAGGATGTGTTTTGCTAGATTGATATATAGAAATGGATTACACTAATCTTACATTCCATAATGGATTTCCTAAATCCCTTAAATAGGCTTCATCATAACAAACACCATGGGCACAACCATGGGTTGTCAAAACTTGGAGCTAAAAAAGTATCAATATTAAATTATTAATTATATTTTGTTATTTTTTTTTTAAGTGTCAAAATGTTTACATAACATAATAAGGAATTACAACATCTCTTCCAGACTGGATGGAGAGCCTCTTGGTATAATAATTAGCTATATAAAAAAATCAAATTCTCCATTACTAATTATGAAATAGTTATTATAAAAAATACTTGCTATTTTAAAGAAAAATGAACATAAAGCATATATATGTGTGTGCGTGTGTGTGTGTCAAATTGACCTTTGAAAAAATTAATTAAATGTCATTCATAACGTATAAATATTAAAAATACTAGTAAATGATGGTTAAAATCGATTGATGTTGAGTATTTAGTTAAAAAAATTAGTTATTTAATTTTCAAACTTATCATAATGCATTAGAGTTTAATTGAAAAATTCTCTATAAAACCTATTTTTAGAGTATTTTATTAAACTACCTTACTGCATGGAGAAATTTATACTTACTTTATGTTGTGATAATAATAATAACAAAAACCACGTGGTGACACAAATTAGCTTTCCTCAATGTATTGGCTAAGCATGAAACACTTATAAGGGAATTTTTTGACCTTGATCAAACTCAAATCACATTCCCATTATCTAAGCTCCTCTTTTAACATTTCTTAACACAAAAGACTTTTGAAGAACAATTCATTGTTGTACTGGCAAATCCATCACATTATGTCATACATTCAAAAACATGGCAAGAAGAATCATGTGATTAGGACATATTTGGTTTTGAAGGGCCTCATAAAACTTCACTTCCATGAAAATTCAAAAGTTCGGTATGCATAATGGGAGGAAATACCATATAACTCAACCAACTCTACCACAACAAATAACATTTTAAATTTTTTTCTTACTTGAGAAAATTGTACAAAAGCCTTTGGTTAGTATCAACTTATCAAGTATGGTTTTTTTGGTTAGACTTTAATTGGTTATTATCCCAAAGCTAGCACTTGTGTAAGATTTACTCAAACATATTTTAAAATACCCTATATAAAACCCTCTCAATAGAATGCACTCCAAGAACCCAACTTATTACTTTTGTTGTTTTATCAATAATTAATTTTAATAAAATTAAATTATATTATATACTTTTATAAAATATCTCTTTTATATTATAATTAATTAAATTAAATTAAATTAAATTAGAATATATATATTTATAATATATATATATATATATATATATATATATTATATATAAACACCATAATTATTAAATTCATATTAAATATAAGAACATAACCATAATACACATATAAAACTTCAAACCTTAAAAATATTTCCATCTAATCATAGGAATTATGTGGAGTGGCATGGTAATTGAGCCATCAAAAAATCTATGACCTTCATATATTTCTTTTTTTCCCCAAAAAAAGATACCCACGTCATGGAGACTTCAAGTTCCACTCTACTACAGTAACTTTACTTTTATTAATTTTATATGTTTAACGTATTGGTTATTAATATTTTTATTAATTTTATATGCTCTAGTCAGAAACTCTGCTGCATACATTAACATCATAATACTATTCTAATATCTTTAGAATATTGTAAATACTTTATTCATTATAGCGAAAAAACAAATTAAAAGATGATTATTATTATGCATTAATTAATACTTTTATATTAGTGAATGAAAATGAGAAATGATTTCCTTATAACGGAGATATCATGTAACTTTTGAGGAGGGAAGTTAATATATATATAAAAAAAATAGTTGCTAAACCCTAACTACCTCCCCTAACCGTGGATGGCTTCCAAGAAAAGGAAGGGAGGGGAGGGAAAACGACTGTAACTCTATACTTTCTGATCTTTAAGTTCTAAAATTGCAACCTGCAGTAGCCCTTTGTGTCCTCTTTCCAATGCCACCAGTGTGATCCAAATTAGATTCTCCAAGGAAGAGTTATGCGAAATCTCCCACAATGACCTTATTATAGACTAGTTCAGTAGAGCTAACTTGTATGACGTGCCACGAGTCACTGTTTTGATCTTTGGCTCTGAAAAATATATACAAGAAACTACAGTCCGTCCTCTTTTGGTACCTTCTTATGAAATTTCAATCCGATGCTCATAGAGAATGTTATGACGATTTTCCACAGGTCACCGGTTTGGAATGTAATTCATGAGTCTATAAAAAGACCAACTTCCTCAGATTATATCTCCGCAAATATAGCGCAAAAAGCGCTGAAATTCGGACCTGAGGTTTAGTGTGATTTCTTATCAAATGGGATTTTTTTTTTAGCTTCTTAAACGCCGCAGAAAAAAATTTATAGCGAAAATGCCATGATGACTTATTTGGAGTAGTGAAACCCTAGAATCCAAAGCTTTGATACCAAATTTTATGAAACCAGCTCAAGAAAAAATAGAAAAAATAGATCAACACCTTAGAATTCAGCCTCTTCGAGGGGGCAACCTCCTTTAAATTACAGAAATGAATAATTCTTCGATGATACAAATGAAAATACCTCCTTTCTATATATAGTAGTCTAAGGGGTCATAACATAATCAGAGCCAACATAACAATAATAATGTAAGGGCACAATAATAACAATAGTGGGCTTCTATAGGGCACAATAGCAACAATATGGGCACTATGTGGCTACATCAATATAATAAGTGGGTTGTACTAATAACAATAAGGGGTTACACTAGTAGTATAGGGGCCTAACACAGTGGCAGCACTTTGGGCCTAATGAGGCCACCTGGGAAGATGAAGAACTCATGAAAAAGGCATACCCAGGGTTGTTCATAACTGAAATACATCAGGACGATTTCTAATTTCAGGAGGGGGAGATGTAATATCCCTAGAATCTTGTAAATACTTTATTTACCATAGTGAAAAAACAAACTAAAGGATGATGGTTATTATCTCTTGCATTAATTAATATTTTTATATTAGTGAATGAAAATGAGAAATGATTTCCTTGTAACAGGGATATCATGTAACTTCTGAGGAGGGAAGTTAATATTTAAAAAAAAAGAAATAGTTAGTAAACCCTAACTACCTCGCCTAATCGTCGATGGCTTCCAGGAAGAGGAAGCGAGGGGAGGTAAAAATGTGTTGTAGGGACATGCAGTGAGAGAAAAGGAAAGAAGCTTACTATGTCTGGTGATGATTAGATGGTAAGGGCGCAGAGTGCAAACAACCTGCAAAAGGTTGTATGTCTTTGAGCAAGCTAGGGGGAGATTTGGTCTCAAAAGAAAATCTCATGGTTGGGTGGTTTGACTAGCTGCAGAATCAGAGGTGACCTCCTCATATGGAGTCACTTATTGGGAGCAACACAGGTATGAGGCACCAACAGAAGACTGCACCACTATCTGAACTGAAATTAGAAGTGTTTATCTTTGCAAGCTACAGTTTCCTAGGGTTATAACCGGAATAAATATAGTAAGTTCAGATAACTTCTTTATATACAGGACCTTTAATTCTGAAAAGCACAAGTAGAAGTGTAACTGTCAAGGAGAGAGTTAATCTTAGTTAAGAATTTAATTAACAGTCTCTGTTTAGATAACTTTGTTCAGAATGGAAAGTTGAATTCATTTTAGTTCAACAACTTCGTTTCGACAATCTTTAGAATGCTGGTAGATTTTTTCTGTTGCGAAGAAAGGATATAGTTTTATTACCAGTTCCATGCATTAATGAAAATAAAGATTAAGACCATAAGGAGGAAAATGAAATAGGCTGCCTGGTCTAATGAACTTTCATATATCAATATTGTAGGATAACTTACAGATTTTGTCGTTAGTTCCTAAGAAAATAAAAGGAAGCAGAAAGCTTACTCATATGCAAGATTAAACCAAAATCTGATATTAGATGGCTCACTTGCAAATATTCTAAGGCTAAATGAAATAACAGAAACAAAAAGGGAAATGATAATGGTTGCCTCGTTTGCGAGTAGCCCTAAAGACCACAGTTAAACCAATAACAGTTGCTTGATGCAAGAACATAAAGACCATAAAGAACTGTAATACATGCCTCTCATGTTGTTATATAAGACAGTGATAGAGCATAATAATATGTTTTGGAGCCAACGATGAATCTGGGGTGTGCGCAGTAGGTTGCTCTACCTTGTGGTTAGGGTTATGAGCCATGAATGAACCCATGAAACCCGGAATCAATTCATAACAATGGACCCTTTGTTGGGTTGTAGTTGAATCCTTCTAGGAGTAAGAAACCCTCAAGGGCTAAGAAGAGAAGACAGTGGATAACATAAGGACGTCGAGAGAAATTTTGATATAGTGACCCTGAGTGAACGGGCACTGACATTTTCAACCAGAAATTTTGCATATGGTAGAATTACGACCAAAACCCAAATGGTAGCTAACAAAGGTCTCCAAAACTGAAACTCTTTACTAAATGTAAAAAAACAAATAGAACTATATGCTACGTGAGGCCACTTTTCAACAAAGAAAAAGTATACATAGTTACAGCGTAGGTCAGACCATGAATTCGAACATTCTATGTATATATATATTATCTTGCCTCCTTAAACGAAAAACTAACAAGGTAATATATATCACAACAGCAAGAGGGTTTGATTCCCTGAGCATATAAACACATCCATGCATCAAGTTAACCATATTTACAACGAGAAGAGTTATATGCAGTTCCATAATCTGAAATACTAATTCCATTACAAATTAGTAAACAGGAGTTTATACATACCCATGTAGCTATAAGCTCCAAGCTCGTGAGGGGACACATCACCCTTAAGCCAATTTTAAATAGAATGAAATTCCCGGAAGGAAAGACCCTTCAATGGACTCAGGAAGGTCTTCTTAAACCCATAACCTTAACTCTTCAGCATAGGTTTTCAGGTCGAAAATCGATTTCACACTTGGAAACCTTAAGCCCAGGCTGGAGGAGAACTTTCCACTGGATGAGGTTGGGCGAATCCATGGGGTCGTCGGCCAACCTGCGTGGAGTCATAGCCACTGGAAACATGGTTATGCGGCTGTCTACATTAACAGAGGCAGCAACAAAAAACTTAGGAAAACTATTTATCAACTCGAATACGGCTTACCCAGGAAGAGTTGAGACACCTATTGTAGGAGCAACTCTTTTTGGGATAGCTAGAAGCCCTTGTCATACCCAGTTCAGCCTGCAAGTAACATGAAACTCTTGTAAATGAATCATGAATTAAGAAGCAGAGAGTGAGTAGTGCCCAACTAAATGAAATAAGAATATGTGTAAAAAAAATTAACTCTGCTAACACGCCATTTACCTGAAGGATCTGAATATTATTGATACCAGCAAATTGGACAAAGATTTGGTAAGCCCGCTCATTGGAGATGCTAACGCAAGGGCTGAACTAGAGAAGGCTCCATAAGGAGCTGCCAAACAAATGAAAACCCATCACATTGCATCCAGGAGTATAGGTCAAACCCGTGAAGGTAGCCACCGTTGGATCACGATAGACAATCCTCACCGTTGATGAGGCGAGGTTTCCAAGTGGGCGATGAGACTAGTCTGCCTGCCTGGCCACATAGAGGATGGAGCATGTGGCATTAATATCAGTCGTAGCAGATAAGGCAAGCCACGTGATGGAAGTAGAAAAAAAGAAAAGTTAAAATCTATTTGATTGCCGTGTGGACCGTCATGCATAAAACCAAAAACATGGTATTAAATGTTTTAATAATGCTATTACGTTGGTGGTATATCAAACCTAGAGCTGCATGAAAATGTGTGTACAATGGTTGAGGAGTTATATAGTTTCAATAATTTTTATATAAGCCTTGCAAGTTCCGGTAAAAAAATTTAAGGTAGGGTCATTACAACTATTTCTCAAAGACTTCATATTTTCAAAGTATTTGGTTAATAAAGGAATTTTATACATATATGTTATCAAGATTTAATTTATACATTAACATTGTATTTTTGCTCAAAGACCTCATATTTTCAAAGGATTCAATTTATACATTAATATCATAGAATTGTTGCTCAAAGGCTTCATATTTTCAAGGTATTTGGTTAATAAAGGCATTTTTACATATCTGTTATCAAGATATAATTTATACCTGCCTTGAAAAAGGTCAAAGGTGATTCTATTACTCTGAGTTAGTCATTCAATTTACAAAGGAAATAAGTTTTAGAAGTTAGATTCCACTGACATTCTATTATTTGATGTGAACATGTTAAATGTTGTATTGTTGGTGTATATATATAGTTAACGGAAATAGACCTAGTTTTGCGTTCTAGTACAATACTGCCTTTTACTTTAACAAAACTCAAGACATTATTAACAGATTTTCTACTGGTCAAGAATGATTATTTTTTACACATTAGATAAATATTTTATATAGTAAACGTTTGAAGTTATAATCTTGTTCTTTGGACCCCGCAGATAATGGTGCATCAATGAAGCTTGATTCACCAGAAAATCCTTTCAAAGCTGAGAAGTATGATGTTAAAGAGGTGATGTACACCGACCAACTTGTATTAATATCCATGGCAAAATTGCAGGAAAGAGGATGGGAATGGGAGGAATTCACGTCAATCCGATTGTCGACTCCAAACCCTTCAACAATGGTTTGGTGCTTTGTTTATCTATCCTCAACAACACATATCGAATTCATAAGCTCGATTTCGCCTAATATGACAACAATTTAACATGTGATTCAATCTCAGCAACATAAAGCAAGTACTTCTATAATAGCTAATATGCCTCCACAAGCTAAAGCATATAAGGAGAAGGAGGCACTTGCTATCAAAATTTAGTCATCCTCTTTCCAAAGAACATGTGTTAATATCGATGAGGATGAAAATAAGGCCACTGACCCTGAGGCCCCGAACGCAAGAACCAGTGGAGGGGATGTATCTCAGAGGTTCTTCTTCCACAAGACAAAGGTGCATGAACCTTGCAGCATCGATTTTATACTTCCATCGTAAGTATGGATATTATAAGTTAGAAAACTTTGTGAAAAAGTTTAAGACAAGAAATGTTAAACTTAAAACGCAACTTAGAGAGGCAAGAAAACAAATTGTTGACTTGCAGAAACTCATAAGATAACCAATAAAATATGCATGACAAGGAAAATATCTCTCAAGAGGATCGCAAGGAAGCCTCAAGGAAATTAGGCATGGGATCTCCCTACCTCTAAAACCAACAAAATTATCTCCTTTGCTGAAAACTTTATCAACGCAATCATGGATGATATTATGACAAACATATATGCCTTTTTGCAGTTGAAACAAAAACATAAAAAATAAAAATATTAATGTAACAATTATTATAACATGACAAAAAACAATATGTAAAGCTATTTACTGATGTAATAAAGACTATAAGATGACAAAAAACAATCTGTAAAGCTGCTTACTTCTCCTGGTGGCACAAGGTTGGCTGTTGGTTATCGCAAAAGGGAGAGTAAAAGGTAACGTGAATCATGTGAAAAAAATATAAGCAAATTATTAAACATCTAGGAGATGTGCCCCAAAACCACATATTGAATCAATGATTGTAACAGGACAACAAATAACTGTAGAAATGCTTACTACTTCAAGTGGAAGAAAGTTTGGCTACCCCAAAAGAGATAGTAGAAGGTAGCGTGGATGATGTGAACAAAGTATATACACATTTATTAGACATCTAAGAGTTGTACCCAAAAATTACATGAGCCAAATTCAGTGAGAAAAAAAAATGAAAAGGTCAGCCAACAAAAATATGGAAATCTTAATAGTTCTTCAGCTAATAGACTAGGCCTGAACAAATTCCATTCCGTGATCAACTCATCAGAATTATCTTCATCTAGTGGCATTGCACCCACATTCTACCATTTACATAGTTAGAAACACGTGACAAATAGAGCATATCATGGAAAGAAGGAAAATTTTTGAGAGCTCCCAATTTCATTATATGATTATCAACATATCTGCGTCTAGAGGCATTGCACTCAATTTCCAACATTTAGTGTTAGGGTCCCACCCTAACCCCCTTATTTATGTAATGGGATCACGTCAAAGTCAAGAGTCAATAAAGCCCATATTAATAATTGTAAGTGGTTAATCCGCAATTAACAACGGAACCACAATTAGTTGCAAATGGGTCGTAGTATTAGAGAGATGGTATTATTAATACCACAGTATTGGCCCGTGGTATTGCATGTATGAGTCATATATAAAGGATAGAGACTCCCTGCGAGGAGCATCGTGTCTTATTTTGTAATCGAGCTCTGCTCTATTGGAGGTTGCCCCCTCGAAGAGGCAAGTGAACATTACTCTCTGAATAATAAAATCAATGCTATTCTATGTTCTGGGTATCTTTTCTTCGTATATTCTGTGTTCTGGGTATCTTTTCTTCGCATATTCTGTATTTGGGTATCATTTGCAGGTTAAGAGCATAACAAGTGGTATCAGAGCACTTTCTAGGGCCGGTGGGATCTCCATTTCGTAGCAATTTTTTTTTTTTGGCTAGAGACGTGTTCCGGTGTCTTTAAACCACAGGATTTGTCGTTGAGCGAATAAATCTGCGGATTTGGGGAGGCATGCACGCAAAAAATACAAGAGGTGGTCACGTCTGTTGGACTCCCTTGTAACCCCTGTGGGTACCCCTTCGAGTAGTAGCGCATTAGACAGAACTGCACATAGACTCTCTTTCACGTACCCTCTAGGTATATCGGAAGCCCCCTAGGCTCCTTTGAAACCTCGCCATAGATAAACCATCGACCGTCTCGCGGCTACAGTGCACCGAGAACAACACTCGGAGAGATTACTCGCCTGTATGATAGAGTAGTCAGGTTGTACAGCTAAGGGTACGGTCGATCCTCCTTAGTTAGAGCCCTGAAACATTGGGCCGAGTACTACTACCAGACCCTTATGTATATTGCGATCTGTAGCACCTGACACTCCTCAAGACCCTAGTTCCCTTTTCTATCATCATCTCTTCCAGATCCGCTTATGCAAAGGAGTGTAGCAGCAACAGACATTGGTCCCAATCAGCCATTCCGATCTATTAGATCCATCGGATCCGCAGAAGCAGTTAGTTCCGCCGCCCAGCGCTATCAGATCCGACAGTCAGATCTCTCAGATCCACCAGATTAGAGTTGTTGTGAAGGGTTCCTATACCGGGGTATAATTTTCGTAGGACTTTTGGCCGCATTGACATTTTGAGAATTTGGTCACTGCAATATTGATAAGGGAGGAGTAAAACTCTGTTAGGAGTTTTCAAAAAA
>APFE031095095.1:0-11309 GCA_000404065.3 Pinus taeda | reverse complement strand
GCCTCATTAGGCACTTTTTGACCAGTCTTGGGAGATTTGATTTTTTACAGGTCAAATCAACTCCAAATTAAAAAATTCCGGTTGGGTTGGAAAGTAGACTCAAATACCTTTCCAACGAGCTATCCTGCACCTAATTCGGACACAAGGAAGGCCTCCAAAAGCCTCCTTCAAGTGCGCAGATTTCTGGGCAGTGCGCGGCTCTGAGAGGGCAATTTTTCTAAAGGAAATTACACGTGCGCGGACATCTGGGTGGTGCGCAGATTTCTGGGCAATTTACACAAAAAACTCATCCAATCAGCAAACTCTCTTCTAAGCTCACCTAAATTTGTCAAGGTATGTCTCCTCCATGTGCTTTGTGGTGTTGTGATGATTGCAAAGGAGGATTATGATCATAATTTCATGCAAGAAATCGATGGAGGAATGATGGGTGTTTTGCAAGCTTATGTTTTGACAGTTTGTTTGTTTCTCAAGGCAATTTTTCCTTATATCCCTCCTTTCATTTTCCCATTGATATTCAAATATGTTAATATGTCATATTTATTGATCTCATTTGCAAATTAACCATACAAACCCTACCTCTAAATCCTACCAAACCCTAGTTTCCCCTCATATATCATGCTCAAACCCTAAACACTATTGCACACAACAAACATATGTAAAAGGCACAACAATGAATGAAAGGACATCTTGCTGCACAAAAATCAGAGGTTAGTAGCTATATGGTGTTCATGCAAAGATTATCAAATGTACAGCTGCAATGTTTTCCAAAAGGAGCAGTTTGTTGTGGCTAGGGTTTGTGCATTAACATGGTATCATCTTCCTTTCCCTAGACTCTGTTTTCCTACCTATTCCCCTCATGAAAAACCTAATTCAATTGCCTATCCCATCTTCAAACTCCCTATGCAATTGAATCTCCTTCTCTATTGTCAAAACATGCAATGAAACCCTATTTCACCCATGACGTCCTCCCCTCCATCATGAAGATTTTTATTGTCCTTTCCCTTGGTGATCAAAACACACATTTTCCTAATAAAGTATTGATTTGCAAATGATGAGAGATGAGATGGCATGTTTGACATTGTGTGATTATTTCCTTCAAAGTTCCCTGTTTTTTGTATATATTTTTCCTTTCCTTATATAAACTCCTTCCCCTAACAATTTTCCTCATGATTTTTCCCCTTGAAAACACATACTTCTCAGCATTTTGCAGGCAGGGCACGGTCATTTTGCCTATTGTTCCACCTTGCTAATAACATCATGTCAACCACTGAGATAATGAGCAAGGTCATGACCGATCTTCATCCACGGAGGTTGGAGACAAAGCGGAGGGCCTCTTTAAGGGTGGCCTTCATTCATCATGATATTGATCAGCCTTGATCCAGCATCAAAATCTGAAAATTTTGAGAATTTTGGAGCATTTTGTCAATTTTTGGTAAAATTATAGGTTTTTCCCGTGTCGCATCCGCGTCCCGCGCGCGGACATTTTGAAGGACTGCTCGGAATTTTGCAAACTTGGCATTTTTGGAAAGGGCATGCCAAGAGAAAAATTACCAGTACTCGGGAGAAGTTTAATTTTGAGATTTGAGCCTCCAAAAGCTTAAAATACATCAAAAAAATGACTTTCTGCCCACTTTTTGAGTTGCAGAAAGTGACCTTGGGAGAATTGGTTTTTGAGGGGGCAAAACAACTCCAAATTCAGAAATTCCACTTGGTATGGAAAGTAGACGGGCCAAGCTTTCCAATGAGCTATCTTGCACTTGATTTGGACCAGTGGAACCCACTCAAAAGTTGCTGCAAAGGTGCGCGGACACGAGAGACAGGGGGCGCGGACATGAGAGCAAACTTTGCCAGAATTGACTTTTTGGTCAAAAAACACTGTTTTGACTATGGTTGATTATTTTTACTTGTAGATGATGGATAAATGTAATATTTTCATGGCACTTTGATAGATTTTACCTCTCTTTACTCTTCTAGAAGCTTCCTTGATGTAAAAAGTGAAAAATTAATGCATGAATCAGTTAGCTAACTTTTAGAAGCAAGTTGTTGAGCTGGCCTATTATCTAGTGCTTAGTTTGGAATTAGTTCAAACTGCTCCTAGAAGGATGAGCTCGACCCCTAGAGGAAAGGGAAGAGGTTAGCTTGCCTATATTATGTGTTTTCTTAGTCATTTTGAGAGGTTGGAAGGTTGGACTCTTGTGGGAGAAAGCTTTATTATATATTGTACATCTATCTCTGCAATTTAAAGAAGAAGAAGGCCAGGGTTTTGCAGACATCCTTGTGGATTGTAGTGTTGATGGTGTGTTCTCTACATGTTCTTGTAAGTTTGTTTATGTATTCTACATCTCTCTTTTGCTTCTATTTGGACAGATGAAGTGGTAAAGTTTGAATACATGCTTTGACATGCTCAGCTTTTTAGTTTGTTCAAAATTTATGTTTTCTACTGTTTAGAGAGGACTCAAATGGTTGTTTGCCCTCTCTAGCTCCTTCTCTATCATCCCTGATCATCCATCTCAGATTAAAGCATCAACGCTTACTCCTACCTTGCCCCAAAGATCCCCCTGCAAAAACTGAGCTCAATCCCCACACCCTGAATTGCACTCCTTCCAATTGCCACCAAAAAACCAAAAATCTTTAAATCAACCCCCTTTATCAATTTACTAGCCTAAAATCTTCATTCCTAATTGGTCAGCTTATCATATTGAAAGATCTAACGAATCTGACCCGAGAGAGCCTTCTAATACCTCGTAGGGCTAGCTACGAGGTGAAATGGTTTGATGTAGCCTTGAGAGTTTGTCTATCTCAGCCTAGGTGAATTCCAAGCGCTAACAATACCTATGGTATTTGGGAGCGTGAGATCTATAAAACATATAGAAATTTCTCAAAAAATGTTGGCAATCTGACTAAGAATATCAAAGGTGAGGATTTTTTTATATGAGAAGGCCAAGAGTTCAAGTAGGATGATAAATAAGAATATTGGGTGTCTAAGAAGGTAAACGTTCTTGAAAATGTTGAGAGATGGAAAGTTTGAGAGATAAAAAGGACAAGAGTTGAAGGACAAGAGTCAAAAGAGAATAAGGAGTGATAAAAAAGATAGATTTGTGAAGAAGAACGAAGAGTAGATTTGTATGAGGAGCTAAGAAGTTGCTATTGATTAAGGGAGAAGTATATGTAAGTTTTGTGACGAGATCTATGTATGATAAGAACTATAAGTAAGAGATAGAGGTTGGGGATGTTGAGTTGTATTGTGTGATATCAGGATGAGTGAGTGATAAATCCAAGAGAGAAGCAAATTCAATATAATGTATCGCCTATGGATTTTATTTTGAATATGGATAAAAAGGGGATATGCATAGTTCGGTAAGTTGGTGCCTAAACATAGGGGAGTTAATGCTGCCTTTAGGTAGGTGTCTAAGAAACAAATAGGGGTTGGTGCTCATACATGTTGGTTCTTTCAAATTAGATCTTGGATTTACATAAAGAATAAGATTGTATTTATGGTTTTCTCCTTTTATGTGTTTCCACATAAAATCTCAGTTTCATATGTGTATGATTTTTTTGGTGTGGTTGTGTATATTTTGATATGTTTACATGATATGTTATTAAATGGTTTAAATTTTTAAATATTGGAATAATTTTTAAAAATGGACTTAATATTGATTCACACTCCCCTCTTAGTATTAATATAGTTTCAAACAATTAGTATCAGATCAGGTTTCTTCAAGAATAATCTAATTGTTGGAAGGTAGATCTAGGGAATTATGGCCAATAAAAGGAAGAATAAGAAGAAGACACCATAGAAGAGGACAAACCATATCAAAGGTTGTAACTATCCAAAAAAATATACCAGATGTAGTATAAGTGCTAGGATATGTCAATGAAGATAATGTGTTCTCGATCATGGATGGAGAAGAGAAATCAGATGTAACACAAGCTGCTCCATAAAGCATATAAAAAGATATTATACATAACCAGGATTGGCTTACACCAAATTATGTACCATTTTTTAGTGGATGAGGATATTTAGCCTCAAAGGTTAGAACGAAAGCATATTTAATAGCCTTTGATTTAAATGCATGGTTATTGGTACAACATGGAGTAAGGAATGCATATGACCTAGAAGAAAAGAATATTATCTTGAAAGGATTATCAAATTGGATATCAAATAAAGTGAGACAATGTGAGAATGTAAAAGAAATGTTGGATAAGTTGCATTGAATATATGAATAATAAAATCAATAGGTACCAATAAATATGGAAAACCTTAACTACTGAAGTATTGAATCTGATTATAAAGAGGATTCATGTTTCATAAATTCTCAAGCTATTGATCATCTAAAGGATGAATATGGAGGTAAATAAAGTACTAATGAGGAGTTATGTACCAGTAAGTTGTCATTCTACTATAAATGTAAAATATCAGGTCATCTTATTCTTAATTGTTCAAATGCAATTTCATAAAATAGTTGCCATAAAGGAGTAATATAAGTTGAGAGAGCACCCCATAAGGAAAATAAGAAAATATCTCATGACCATTCATTTGAACAAGTTAATAAGGGCACATATAGTAGTGAAAAAAGAGGAACAATTCTTATGTCAATGGAAGAGAGTTTAGAGTATGGTAATGAAATAGGTCGTAGATGTGAATTTTTTAGTTCCTCTAATGAAGAAGCGGAAGCATATTTTGAAGGAGCGTTAATCAGTTCTCTCAGTGAATTAGAAAAGGTCAGAGAAGAGAACACATGACTGAAGGAACAACTATAAAATTTTGAAAAAGAATATCATCTTGATGAGGATATATCCTTGAAAAGAAAACTTATTTATACTCTAGAGGAGATTTAAAAACTTAAAAAATAAATTAGGAACAATGAGACTTGGTACATGAATATGAGATCAAGAATCATGTTTTTTAAGTACTAAAGGAAACTAATTTTTATTTTATTGTATTTTATTTTATTTTTTATTTTTTATTTTCTATTTTTATTTTTATTTTTATTTTTTTTATTTTTTATTTTATTTTTTTATTTTGTATTTTTCCTGAAGACCCAACAAGAAGAAGTTAGAACAATGAATGGGATATCAACAAACTAGTTCTCTAAGTGAGAGGCTCATTGTGGGAAAGTAGAAGCTAAGGTTTCTTCCAGAAGAAATGATCTAGAAAAGAAGAAAAATCAATTAAAATTTGAGAATAGTACTAAGATATTGGATAATATCCTTATTAATCAAAGATATTTGTCTAATAAATTAGGTCTTGGCTTTAGAAAAGAAACAAATGGAGAATCCAACTCAAAGGCATGTTTAGGGAAACTAGTATGAAATAAGAAAACATCTAAAAATCATATTAAATAAACTAACAAAACTAAGATACGGAAAGGGAGTAATATGATATGAAATCGATTAAGCAAGCAAAAAGAATTGCAACCATGGAATGAATAAAGTAGAGTATCATTCTCATTTATTACCAAAGATAATAATAAAATACATAACCATCTACAGTACCAAAGACATTTTTATAACAACAACTCAAATAGCTATAGAAAACGAATGAAGAATTAGTCGATATATTAATCCCCTTAAGGACAAAGACATCAAAGATTCATTGGTTTCCCTTATCAAAGGAAAAGTATTCACAGGTATCGAAGTTTATTTAATGGTTATTGTTTTTACTATAATAATTTTGGACATAAAGTGATATAATGTAGATACCATGAAAGAAATCAAAATGTGTTGAGTAACAACAGCAAGAGAGCATATCAAATACTAGGGAATGGACATCTAAGCACCAATAAAGGTTATGGTTCGAATATTGTCAGGCATATCAACTACTTTGCACCTTTACTAGATATTTTTTAGTGCTACAAGTGTGGAAATTATGGGCAAAAGTAATTTGAATGTAGCCATGGAAAGAACATACATCTCTCACTTGCTAATGAAAATAAAGGAAGCATGCTATGAGGAACAAAGAATCAGTAGAGATTTTATTTTTCACATAAGGAAAATCAAAGTAAGATTAAAATATGCAACCCCTTCTCTCCATTAATGAATTTCCCTAAAAATTTTAGATATGAGAATGAGATACATCAAGCAAGTGAAAGTAGAAGCATCTACAATCAATCCTCCTAAGTGAAACAAGCAAGTAGAAAGCAAGAAGATATTGAAAATAAAGGAAGAGATGGAAGTGAAATTCAATATTGTACTTTGTGCACAAGAAACAAGCAATCAGTGGTATATATAGAGTGGATGCTTTCATCATATGACTGGAGATAAGATAATATTTCTCTCTTTAAGGAATATCAAAGGTGGAAATGTAATTCTTGGAGATGATACATTAGCCAATGTGATAGGAAAAAGGTAAAGTTCTACTTGATAGTAGAAATAATAATGCTAACAATGTCTTACTTATTAAAATCATATATAACGAAATCCTGAGTGTGATTCAAATGGTTGATAGAGGACATGAAGTCATATTTGATTCAAGAGGATGTAAAATTAGAGAAGTCTATGGAAAATTAGTAGCAAAAGGAATCATAACTACATACAATGTATATGTTATAGAAGGAAGTAAATACAAAAATAAGAGATTGAAGGCAATCCCTTCTTCACATTATGAATAAATGAAAATAAAGGGACAATGGATCCTCAAGACGAAAAGGGAAGAAACATTCAAGGTTGAGCTACAAACACTAGAACTATGAAAGAGAGAATGAAACCAACATAGTCTCAGGGGGAATACATAACAACATCTCCAACTACATGAAGAAAATTATAATCATTGAAGATGGTTTGTGGCAGAAGAGTGTTGTGCTAAAAAGGTCTAAAATATAAGAAGACAAATCCACATGAATATCTCTGAAGAAGAAGAAAAGAAGGAAGATGTTAGGAGAGTAGAAGAGGAGTGCATGAGCTTAGGAAGAGCCACACAAGAGTTGATTTCTCAATAAATGAAAGGTATGCACATATTATATGATTTAACCTTATTTCATGTAAGTGGCATATATAGTTAATCTCAACAATCATGAGTCTAAGAAAATAATTGACAGGTGTTTGTCTCAGTAGAATAAAAAGTTTAAGGGGAGAAAATATAGAGCTCTACATGTTCCTTGGTTATTAATTTGTATCCTGTTAATTTTTGGTAATAATGATATGTTCCATGCTTAAGTGGAATTTTAAATCAATTTCTTTATTAGCCCAGTATCAATATCCAGTTTAGCAATCACATCAACATGATAGTAAAATGCAGATAAAACATAAATATAGATATTAGAAGACAAGCCAAGACAAGATGACACAAGATGTGGCACCAGCTAGGGACAAACCCCAATATGGGAAACCCTTGATCAATTCTTCTTATATTCTACAATAGTTCAATAGAGAGAGAGAGTGAGATCGTACAATTTACAAATCTGATAATTTATGACAACAGAAGAAATCCCTAACCATAAAATTGAATGCTGGTCAAACATGGAAAAATTATTCCTTTCTTAAGCTCAGTCAAACCCATTCAAATTCGGCCTCCAACAACAAGTCTAATCAGCCAAAAATAGTCCAAAAATGTCTAGTCAAAACTAGTCAACAAAATTCAATTCTACGGCCAGCCGTATGACAGTCAACGCTAGTCAAAGGAGAGGTCAGATTGCCTCAATTTTAGTGCCCAAATCTGTGGCCTGCTAGGATAGAGATACCTCAACCAAACCAAAGTGAAAATAGGTCAATGCTTGAGGTCAACATAGTTGAACAACCACCTTGTAGCTCAATGAACGCTGGTCAACACAGTCAACAAAATTTGTCCTTCTTCCTTCGCACGTGTATGCGTACACAATCACAAGAGGAGAGAGAGAGATGTGAGATGATATAATGGTGAAAATAACTTGACTTCTGCTCCTTTTATATGCAACATTGAGGATGAGTTGGGGGTTTGAATGCCTATTTTTCTTGTTGGCCAACTTGGACAATTTGTCCATAATATACATAAATTCATATCTTCATTTGTACACATCGGAATCAGATGATCTTTAGATCAATCCTACACCTCTCAGAAAGAGGAATCGAGGAAAAATATTAGCTATCATAAATAATATTACCCATGAAGAGTTTGGCCCTAGTTGACAATTTTAACACTCCCCCTCAACTAGGGAGAACTCCATTTGCTAATCCATATGCCAATCTGTAGTAGCGCCAATTTTAACACTCCCTCTCAACTATGGAGAACTCCAACTGGTAATCCATCTGCCAATTTGTACTATCTTTGCCATCAATGCACTGCTCTACTATGATATGCTCTACTGAACTATGAGGAAGAAGAAGTGATCGAGAATCTATCATACCATTCTGTACTGACCCAAAGTTAGTCCCAGATAAAAGAGAATCTCTCATACCACTCATACTGACCCGAAGTTAGTTCCAATTAAAAGAGAGTGTCGCATACCACTCTTACTAACCCAAAGTCAATTCCAATTAATCCCAGATAAGTATCATTCATCCCCGCATATGGAGTATGGTAGTAGATGATGCATCCATCAGTTGTACTATGGTCCCTATACTCATTTCCCTACTCATTGGCTAGATGAGAGATACTTCCCATGAGTCTTAGACTCCATGAGTAGGATGACTCAATAGGAGAAGGATGAACCACTCATCCTGCCTACATGTGGCCAAGGGGTATCACAGGGGAAGGCTGAACCACTCACCCTATACACAACAAACTACTAGGGGAAGGCTAAACCACTCACCATATGGTTGCCCATTGCTCCAAGAAGTACCGCAAGCCCCCCTGATCTCCTAGAGATCACTGTCCATATCATATAGGACCCTCATAAGAGGGTCTCTCCACAACTCCAAGTTGTTCTTGGAAGGCCAAGAACTTTACCTTCCCTAGGGGCTTTGTCAGAATATCAACGACCTACTCATTAGTCCCAATGTGATGGAACCTTATTACTCCTTGTACCATATCGTGGATAAAGTGGTACCTGACATCTATATGCTTGGAGTGATCATGAAACATGAGATTCTTTGATAATCAGATCCCACTCCAGTTGTCACTGATGATCATATTGGTATCCAACACATGTCCAAACAGCTCACTAAAGACCTTCCTCAACCAGACAATTTAACAGGAGACCATACTAACAGCGATGTATTCGGCCTCTGTGGTGTTCAAGGAAACCAATTTCTGCTTCCTCCTCATCCAGGATATCGAAGTAGAACCCAAAGAAAAACAACATCTAGAAGTTCTCATGTGATCCATGACACGACCAGCCCAATTAGCATTAGAGTAACCATGCAGCCTCACATCTCCGGTAGTGTATCTCAGACCATGATTTATTGTGCCCCGAAGATATCTTAGAATATTCTTGGTACCAATCTAATGTATATGATGAGGCTCAACCATATATTGGCTCAACATATTAACTACAAAACATATGTCAAACAAGAGTCCACCAGGAACATTACTACTCCTGTGAGTTAATGATATTCAGAAGAATTTCCCAATTCAAGTCCAGAAGCACTACCACATAACTTCTTAAAGTTAAGTTCCATTGAGGTAGTCAGAGGCTTACAGTCCACCATCCCAAATCTTTCTAATATCTTTACAAAATATTTTCCTTGAGATAGGAAAATTTCTCCTGGAATTTTCCAGACCTCTAACCCTAGGAAGTAGTGCATCAATCCTAAGTCCTTTATCTCAAATTTAGAAGCCAACTCCCTCTTGCATTTGTGAATGTGAGGGTCTGCACCTATCAAAAAGAGGTTGTCCACATAAAGTACCAGTATGAGAGGTTTGTCATTTTCAACCTTAAAATAAAGGTTTGGATCGACTTCACTTCTAGTCAATATTGGCTTCATTAGATAGCTATCAATCCTCTGATACAAAGCTCGAGGTGCTTCCTTCAAGCCATAAAGAGATTCCTTCAACTTGCATATATGAGATTCCAGGTCATGAACCTCAAACCCCTCGATTTGTTTCACATAGACTTCCTCCTTGATCAAACCATGCAAGAAAGAGATCATAACATCCATCTAATTTAGGTTCCATCATTGCTAGGTAGGAAGGGCTATGATTGAGCGGATGGTGGTGTATCAGGAAATAGGTGAAAATATATCATCGTAATATACGCCTTCCTTTTGAGATAAGCCTTGAGATATGAATCAAGCCTTGAACATTTCTACATATCTATTAGCTCCATGTTTGATTTTGTAGAACCACTTAGAGGTGACAACCGATTTGTCCTGGGTCTAGGAACCACATCCTAGACATCATTCTTTATAATTGACTCATATTCTTCATTCATAGCATCCTTCCATAGTTGTTTCTTTATGGCTTCTTTGAATGATGAAGGCTCATTTTGAATGATGAAGGCTCATTTTGAATGATAGTGCTCATGACGGTCAAGTATCCTTTATACATGTTTAGCTTCTTTCTTTCCCTGAAAGTCCCCCTTGGTGCAATATCTCTCTCAGCATCTTCGAGAGTTTCCATAAGCCACAAGGGTCTCTTCTTGGAGGAGGAGGGCTCTTCAGGAGGAGTATAAATAGGATCCATAGGTTCATCAACATTCGACATCATTTCATCTTATTTTGCACCCTATTTTCTGTTATCATCTTCTTTTTCCTTCCTTGGGATAGGAATGTTGTTGATCTTGATGAGGTGTTACACTGAAATTTGTCACCATGGCTATCTACAGTTAATATGGCTCCATCAATAGTCATATTATCCCCCTTGTCAAGCCTCAAACCTTTGCTCTTCATGTCAAACTTCAAAAAGAGAGAAAGTCACTTAAAAACATGTTTATCTCTGGGTACGCAGGTTCTCTCTACCTTGTCTGCGTGTACGCACTCCATATACATTAGACCTGCGTAGTAATACGCTCTGTATACTAAAGCTAGGGTGCGTACCCCTGTAAAGGTCAAAAGGCGCAAGTTTCATCTTTAAAAAGTTACTTGTGGTCACTTCTAGAGCCTTCTTGAAGAGTGTTTGACGTGTATTGAGCGCCTCCAGATGGTTCATGCATCCCTATGATAGAGGAACTTATCCCATCAAGAGAGGAGCTACCCCATCCAAAAGAGGGAGTATCCGATTGATGTTGGAACTAAATAACTTCCTCTAGAACACTATAAATACAGGCACCTTGGGCCAAAGAAGGGAAGGTTAAAAGCTGAACATTCTAAGGGTAAATGCTGCTGGAATTAGGACTTCCATTGTTGACTTGTGAGGAGAGATCACTATCCTTCCTTGTTGCCATAGTGGGAGTGGGTGAGCTTGTCAAAGTAGAGGAAATCTCTTGCTGGACCCTGGGAGGAGCTTGCACAACACC
>APFE031095092.1:28907-41830 GCA_000404065.3 Pinus taeda | reverse complement strand
GCCTTTAGGATTCTTGTCATTGATTGGTTTTCTTCCAGTTATTAGCTCTAGAAGAACTACTCCAAAGGAATACACGTTTGTCTTCTCATTAACCTTGCCATACATGAAATATTCTGGAGCCAGATACTTGAAATATGATAGCAGCTAGTTTTATGAAGTCTTGATTATAAATGACATTTATTTTCCTAAGGAAAGAGCTGGTGTAAAGAAAGAAATGGATATTTACCCAAATGTACCTACAACATCACTACATGTCATATATGCAGATGTTGTTGAAGCCCATTTGGCCAACCCAAAATTTGACAACTATTCACAGAATATCTTTAGTTAACGGTCCATCGAAATATGATTTGCTAGTTAATGATCAAGCACCTCTTATTATAACATCTCCAACCAAAAAATACAAACAATTCAATAAAAGCTTGAGAACTTGTTTCTCTCACAAAGATCAAGATACCAGAGGTTCGAAGTTTACAGAAAGCAAAATATCAAATGATTTCACATCTCTATGGATGATAGGATGAGAACAACCTTCATGCAGATAAGTCAAAGCTTCAGCAATTCGAATGGCCACTTTCAGCCTACCTTTCCAATGAGCCTGTGGCTTTTCCTTTCCTCCTGTAACCCAACTTTTTCTGAGAACTGGGAAGAACACTTAACACTAAAAAATAATAAAAATCTCCAAGGACGTAACATGATAAATGCATGAAAATTGGCATACTACATACCATAAAGAGTTTCTTCCAGACTTCCTCTCAATAACAAGTTGTAGACCAAAAATTACTCCTCCTCTTCAACACAGTAACCAATTAATGAAACAATTTCTTCGTTATGGGCAAAAACAATTCTAGCACTAACTCCTTGCAGGAAAGGAAACGTCTTCAAGCAACTAAATTTGACATAAGTCAGAAACTGAAACATATATACGCAACGAAAGAGAATAAGAGTAATTACTATGTTCATTCGAGGTCGAACTGAGCTGCCTGCCTTGGACAACATGCTTCACCAATGACCATTCTCTTCATCTCGCTCATGTCATAAGCATCTTCCAAAAGTGGATCTGCAAGTTCTTTTACAAAGCCAGCTGCCAGTAATGGCCTTGCCTAAATTTTGAAATTTACAGGAGATTAAGATTCTGAACCAAGACAACGAAACCAAAAGAATCCAAAATTATCAAATACAAAACAAGCAAGGACACTAGATCCCTACCCACATAACCAGGCTTTCTTGGCCTTTAGGATTCTTGTCATTGATTGGTTTTCTTCTAGTTATTAGCTCTAGAATAACTACTCCAAAGGAATCCACGTCTATCTTCTCATTAACCTTGCCATACATGAAATATTCTAGAGCCAAATACCTGAAATATAATAGCCGCTAGTTTTATGAAGTCTTGATTATAAATGACATTTATTTTCCTAAGGAAAGAGCTTGTGTAAATAAACAAAATGGATATTTACCCAAATGTACCTACAACATCACTACATGTCATATATGCAGATGTTGTTGAAGCCCATTTGGCCAACCCAAAATCTGACAACTATTCACAGTGCAAAAGTTCTCATCCAGCAAGATGTTCTCAGGCTTGATCTCGCAGTGTATGATCCTAACCCTGCATTGCTCCTGAAAATATGCAATTCCCTGAGCTGTAGCTAAGGCAATGTTGTAGCGAGTATCCCAATCTCAAACTTTGGATCATTCGAAGATGAACGGAATATCCATCTATCCAGGGATCCATTTGGCAGAAACTCATGGACAAGGAGCCTAAAATGAATAATTTACAAGTTAAATTTCAGTAGTAGTTCTATGATACACACTTTAGCAGGGATTTGTTACCTTAACATGTAATCTAGGATTCTGGCCTATTCTTTGCTAATATGAAGATGTGAAAAATCAAAAGGAATGCAAACAAACACTCACCTTTGTAATCCCTTGGAGCAATATCCACGGAGACGAACTAAATTCCTATGGTGAATGGCACCAATCGTTGTCACCTCTGTTTTAAATTCCCTCTCTCCTTGTGGCAGCAATCTCTCCAACCTTTTCACAGCAATCAAAGTTCCGTCTGAGAGTGAACCCTTGTATACAGTCCCAAAACCTCGTGTCAAAGCGGTCTACCATTAGTACAAAACAAATTTTAAAATCAAAACCTTTATATTTTGCAGATAAATTGTTAGGCTTTCATACCAGTTCCAAGCCTCTCTCTAAAGTTGTTTGTCGCAATCTACAGATTCACGAAGGGAAAATTCACAGGAGTCCCAGGAACAAAAATGGAAGCATCCAAGCTTCTTCTATTTTTCATCATAATTATGCTGCTACAACAAATAAGATAAACACGCACACCAGAAATACAACACCAAGAATAGTTCCTAGAATAAGTATCTTCAGATGGAATTGATATTTTGAATGCCAGATAGGGCACCCATTTGAGGATCCCATTCTGCTATTATTAATGAGGCTGACTTTCATGAAAAATGTCTAATTGGGATTTTGCAAACCTCCAAAAAGAAGGTTTCCTAGTGTCCAACAGTAGGGTTTCAGGTCAGAAACCCCATATACAGAAGCTACACATGAGCATGTAGACAAGCAGAGATTCCGACATGCAAACATTGCAGAAATATTTCTATAATTGAAAATGACTGAACTTCCACCATAGTAATTTGTTTGTGGAACAGTCACAATCTTGTACCTTGACTACTCATTATTAATATCGTTGATGCAATTTGGTGAAGAATTTAGAGGCAAACACCCTAGAAATGGTCTACTTGAATCAACTGGATTTGATCTAGGTGGGCAACTGCAATGTGGGTTACCCTTAGCATCAAGGCGACAGATACCATTCCCACAAATTCCAACAATACTTTAGGGATTCGAAGCTGCAACCCAATCTACAATCCAGCTGGAACTAACATTAGCATCCCATATGTACAAACTCAAACCGCCATCATGTTCGAGAGTGATCCGCCTCAACGCTCGACCATCCTGAGCCAAACTATTTTTGTTATGATAAATATATACCGACTCCTTGAGGGGCTCACCAAAGCTCATGCTAAAACTTCCAGACAGATTGAGGAAAGCAACCGAAGAACTAGTCACGTTGTATATCATGGGCCCTGACCAGTATGAATAATTGAAAAATTCATAAGGGATATTTTAATTCAATACAATCTTCAGAGATTCTCGCTCTTGCATTATTTTGAGAAAGTAACGGCCTCTAGATACATCAGTAGAAGAATTCCAACTGGTGAGGTTTAAAGATCGTGTCAATTCTTGTCCTGGTAGTAGTGTGTCTGCTGGAGATGCAAAGCTTTGCCAAACAATGTCTGAGTCGGAGTTGTAGAGAACAAAACTACCCGAATCTTGCATCTCCCCTGACTCAACAGACAATCCAATGCTCTTAGCCATCTAGACCGTTGATTTTCCATCTCCCAGTTCAATATTTCCATCTTGGCCAAGAGTAAGGAATCCTTCTTCACTTATTGGCTGGTCTCTAACAAACCCAAAACCGCAAACCTTCAAATTTAACAGATACATAGACAATACAATAATAAAAGTCGATCATCACTGCAATCCAAGAACTTATGCATCCAAACAGGAAATTTCACTATATAAAGACACTACCGTAACATATATGAAAGATGAGTTGGCTAATACAAAAGCAATACATTAACAAACACAAGAGACGAACGTAAAAATGCAAAAACAGAGGGTGTATTTTTTGGGGGCTATTTTTCCATGAATTCCAATTTGAACATTGTTGACTAATCTCTGTACTTGATGATAAGGAATTGGCATTCATGATTCCCATCGACCCGATTTGGTGATCTTTGGACATTAATTTAATTCCTACTGCTTTTGTTCTCCCTGTAATTTTACACACCTTCACAGCAAATATTAAGCACCATATAATAAGCAAATATTAAGCACCATATAGTAAGTTACTGATTCACTCACTGCCTTTACATCTTCTCTCTTGAATGAGAATAAAATAATATTCAATGAACAGGACAAAAAGAATCAAACATTCACTTACTACATGATGTTTAATATTGCCCACCAAATATGGTACTAAGGCCAATGATCACACTTTGATGAGAAAAAGAAACAGCTTGGCTGCATGTCAGCCAAACAACAGGAACGATCTTCTCAAAAGCTATGATTAGGACCTTACGCTAAATGCAACGACAGAGAGTTGAAGGCTGGTGTAACATGGTTGGCTCATCACAGTCCTATATTAATGCATGCACCTCAGATGCTAAATTCAAATCTTGCTCCTCAAGTCTTCATTCATTCAAAGATGATCGAGATAAATCTCAAGAGGAGTAAACAAGTGAAGAGAGCAGGATGAGGCAAAAAGGACTGCAAGGAATTGAAAGACATCCTCTACAAGATGTTGAGGTTACACAGGTACCCGGTTGTCATGGATGATGTTATGGTGAAAAGGAGAGATAGCTATAGAGGAGATGACTTGGATGGCCCAAACTAGCAATGTACACAGCAGACAATCACTAGGCTTTGGATCCTAATTGGTGGGAGTTGGAGGGTAGACTTTCTCTGGTACAGGTATCAAGAAGCAAGAAGTTCAGATAATGAGTTATGAGCTCTTGTCTGCTGTTCTCAGATCTTTGTAATTTTTTTCATCTCCTAAGGCATGTAGTGAGCTTCACGAGAGAAGTAGCGACACCAGAATTGATGATACTCTCCCATCATTCCATGCAGTGAGCTTCACTAGAGAAATAACAACATAGCAAAACCAAGTTTGATAATTTCCAAGTAGTTCGTTTTTTCAAATTTTTGAAATAAGATTGATTAGCAAGTTCCTCATACTTAACTTTAAGCTAAATATAATTGACATCTTTATCTCAATTACAGATTGCAGACATCCCAAGGAGAATAAAACAAATCTCAATTATAGATTCCAGACATCCCAAAGAGAATGAAACAAAGTTAACTGTTGGCTTTGCTCCATGCTAGGATACCGGCATATGCAAGCTCAAAGAAATGTAACACTATTTAAGAAATGTAATACTATTTGAGTTTAGATCAAATTTAAAAAGGATAAGCTACTTAAAGCAAGAACCTTCATTTGGCTAAGTATCGTCGGGACTTGCACTCAGTCCAAATAACTTGTTCTTAAGGGAATCCAACCTTGGCAGGTGGCAGCATGCCACCCAACAACGCATCAATAAACAGATTCTTATGTTAATAAGGGGCATTCTGGTTTTATGTGGGGGAATTTTTCTCTTAGTTTGTATGATAGCCTGAAAGGAGTTATTCACCATTGGAATCTTAATGGCATCAAATCTCTTTTACGACAAGCACACAAAATGCACCTTCACAGCAAATATTAAGCACCATATAGTAAGCAAATATTAAGCACCATATAGTAAGTTACTGATTCACTCACTGCCTTTACATCTTCTCTCTTGATTGAGAATAAAATAATATTCAATGAACAGGACAGAAAGAATCAAACATTCACTTACTACATGATGTTTAATATTGCCCACCAAATATGGTACTAAGGCCAATGATCACGCCTTGATGAGAAAAAGAAACAGCTTGGCTACATGTCAGCCAAACAATAGGAACAATCTTCTCAAAAGCTATGATTAGGACCTTACGCTAAATGTAACGGCAGAGAGTTGAAGGCTGGTGTAATGTGGCTGGCTCATCACAGTCCTATATTAATGCATGCACCTCAGAAGCTAAATTCAAATCCTTCTCCTTAAGTCTTCATTCATTCAAAGATGATCGAGATAAATCTCAGGAGGAGTAAACAAGTGAAGAGAGCAGGATGGGGCAAAAAGGACTGCAAGGAATTGAAAGACATCCTCTATAAGATGTTGAGGCTACACAGAACTGGGTTGTCATGGATGATGTTATGGTGAAAAGGAGAGATAGCTATAGAGGAGACGACTCGGATGGCCCAAACCAGCAATATACACAACAGACAATCACCAGGCTTTGGATCCTAATTGGTGGGAGTTGGAGGGTAAACTTTCTCTGGTACAGGTATCAAGAAGCAAGAAGTTCAGATAATGAGTTATGAGCTCTTGTCTATTGTTCTCATATCTTTGTAATTTTTTTCATCTCCTAAGGCATGTAGTGAGCTTCACGAGAGAAGTAGCAACACCAGAATTGATGATACTCTCCCATCATTCCGTGCAGTGAGCTTCACTAGAGAAATAGCAACATAGCAACACCAGGTTTGATAATTTCCAAGTAGTTCGTTTTTTCAAATTTTTGAAATAAGATTATTAGCAAGTTCCTCATACTTAACTTTAAGCTAAATATAATAGACATCTTTATCTCAATTACAGATTCTAGACATCCCAAAGAGAATGAAACAAAGTTAATTGTTGGCTTTGCTCCATGCTAGGATACCGGCATATGCAAGCTCAAAGAAATGTAATATTGTTTAAGAAATGTAATACTATTTGAGTTTAGATCAAATTTAAAAAGGAGAAGCTACTTAAAGCAAGCACCTTCATTTGGCTAAGTATCGTCGGGACTTGCACTTAGTCCAAATAACTTATTCTTGAGGGAATCCAACCTTAGCAGGTGGTAGCATGCCACCCAACAATGCATCAGCAAACAGATTCTTATGTTAATAAGAGGCATTCTAGTTTTATGTGGGGGAAGTTTTCTCTTAGTTTGTATGATAGCCTAAAAGGAGTTATTCACCATTGGATGTATCTCTTGAATCTTAATGGCATCAAATCTCTTTTAACGATAAAGACAAGCACATAAAATGTTGCAAATAAAAATGCAGAGTTGAACATACCTAGTTGCCATAGAAACAAGTTTGTTATTATTGCCCGGTATGCCTACATACAGAATGCCCAACACATACAATTGGCAAGAGACGGGATAAAAGCCTAATGCAAAGGTCCCATTCTTGGACATCCAAAACTTTTGCCCCTTCACTGAAATTATGGAATTGAGGGAAACCCGACCCATCGTCATCTCACCTTGAAATTGCAAGGAGGGTGGTATGAAGCAGGTTATCATGAACGTTATTAGGCTAAATATGAATACATCCCTGCTACTACTGAATCAGTAAATAATGATTCTAATAATAATGGCCTCTCTATCAATGCAATTCCCACTTCTGCTTCCTCCTCCACTGCCACATGTATCACTCAGTTTATACATGTATATATAAGAATCAAAACTAGAGTTTGAACTGATTCGGACAGCAATGTCCAATCTGATCCAAACTTTAATTCGAAAAGGTCGATTTTGAATTGCATTAAATTGGAAACAAGGATTTTGATTATTGGGCAGGAGGAGGGTTGTACCAGACATTATCTTGAATCACCCTCCATTGTCAAAGAAATGTGAAGTGGGGTCAGAGAGAGAAGCCCTCTTTCGGGATGGTGTGCATTCCTCCAACTGGTATAACGTTCGAGTTGTTGTTCGACCTGCAGTTCTGGGCATCCTCCACGGAATCGCAGGTGACAGAATAGACGCCTGGGAACTTGTTGGCAAAAATGGAGACCCCGACATCGTTTCCGCAAGCCACCAGTCCCTTGATTTCCGCTTGATTTTCACTGTGCTCGGCTTCGCTCACCCTTCTGTTGACTTCTTCCCCGACATTGTAGTACTTATTGGTGTCGATATCCTGAACCTCGATACCCTTTGATCGGAGGTGTTCGACAAAGGAATATTTGAGCGTGCAGCCGAAGTCATCATCTCATGCAATGAGCTTGAGAGGCTTATTGGCGTCAGTTCTTCCCATTTTCCTGGACCGCCAATGAGGAGGGTTTGGGAGGTTGGAAAATCAATGAAGGGAGTGATGGTAGTGTCGAATATAGAGGGAGGAGTAGGTGCACACAGGTGCATGCACGTGGATTTGGGATTGTGCTGCACCCAAGGGGTGTCCTGGAACTCCGGCCTACGACATTCCAATATTCTAAACCGCCTACAACATTCTTCACCGACGATCCAATAGCTAGAGATTATTTGATCGTCTAACAATCGATCTGAGGGCCCATAACGAGACACGGTGGCATGGAGGGGAGTTCATTTCAGAGGGAACCCCTTACGGCGTAAATAGATAAAAGTAAATATGATTATTGAATTTAGGCTTATGTGATCCATACCAATTTTTGAGAAGATTCTTCGGCGAAAATATGATTTTTTTTATTAATCAATTTAATTAAAAGAGTAGAAAGGGCACAACTTTTTTTGAGATAAAGCTCAATCTTTTTTTTATAGCTATTTTAAAATATTTGTGGAAATTAAAATATATCGCTCACTTCATAATTATAAATAACTAAATTAAAATATTAAAATCTTATTCTAAAATAAACATGACTATCATCATCATTACATCAAGCTCTCCCTAGACAAGTATGGGGATAGATTTCACTTAAAAACGTAAACGCTCAATATAAGTTTAAAATATAAAGAGGTCCAGGAACACTCAAAAAAGAGGTATGTTAGATAAATAAAAATACAGATAAACTAGAGGTATAGTAAATAAATAAAACCTCTTTTTATATTTATTCGAGATGTACGGTAAATAAATAAAAATATAAATAAACTCGAAATATGGTAAATAAATAAAACCTCTTTTTACATTTAATCCAAAATCTTCTTTATACTTACTAACATACAAAAAAGAGGTTTTATTTAAGTGAAGCCTATGGGTCAAATACCATGGAACATAATTATTAAGAGCATTGACAAAATACTATATTTATAAAAAGTATGGTAAATAAATAAATATAAAAGAGGTATAAAGAAGTATGGTAAACAAAGAAATATAAAAGAGGTATTGTAAATAAACAAAAATATATTAAATATGATTATAAATCAATATCTAATTATATATCAAGCTTTTGGACCAAATACCATGGTAAATAAAAAAGTTTTTTTTTTTTTTTTCACGCGTGGAAGGGATAAAGTCCCCGCTGAAAAATCAAATTTACATACATATTACACCTTATACAGTCACATCGTGCCACGTCAAAGCCGTCAAATCATATGGAATAAGCCAGTATCCACCAAAAAGCGCCAGCATCTGCTGTGCAGTAGGAATCAATCGTGGGCCGGGGTGCGTGTAAACGACTTCCCCGACCACTATAAACAAGAGATATGTTAAATAAATAAAACTTCTTTTTATATTTACTCCACCAACCTCTCTATCATACATATTTGTTTTGTTATAATCATAAACAAACATTATACAATTAAAGAAATTATAAACTTGATATGTTATGATTTATCTTTCTCTAATTTCTACAACTCACGAACTTTAGTCTCTCTAATTTTTCCAACTCACAAAAAAACCAAAAGGGTCTGCTATTATCCTTTTCAAAATTTTCCAATTTACTCAATTTGTTACCCACTCATAAAATCTATATCAAGATTCTCCCTTTTCTTTTTCCCACTCTGTCACGGCATCTCTGGTGACTTCTCACTCACCACCGTCCCAAGTCAATACATCCACTTCACTTACCTTTCTATTTCATTCATCGGTGCAGTCAATAGGGCAACTTCGTTCACCTTTCATTCCGCAATTTCCGCGTCTCCCGTTTTATACGGCGATTTCGGTTTCAACATTTTATCTCCCGTTTTATATGGCGATTTCGGTTTCTTTCCCTAGTTCTTCACATTTATCTCTTTTTTTTATTCTTATCATTAGAAGTTTGTTATAAAGTTGATATACTTACGAAAAGACCGGAAGTGTACGCACATTTATCCCTCTATTGTAGTCCTTTCCAACTTTTTTCCAATTTACTAGGAGTTTTTCAATCAAATTTGTTAAATATCAATTTGTTACCCACTCACAGCGTTTTTCTCAAGATGCTCCCTTTTATTTTTACCACTCGGTCACGGCATCTCTGCTGAATTTTCACTCACCACCTACCCAAGATGACCCGGAGTTAATAGGGAATAGGGAAAATTCATTGGATTCCCGGCGGAGGAATTGTCCGAGCCACAGTGAATAAGGCAAAATTCATTGGATTCAACGTGGAGGAATTGTCCGAGACTATCAAAAGTGATGTGATTTGAATCTGGGCAAAAAAATTTGTGCCACAGTGAATAAGGCAAAATTCATTGGATTCAACGTGGAGGAATTGTCCGAGACTGTCAAAAGTGATTTGAATATGGGCAAAAAAAATTGTAAAATCTTGTAGACTCCGTGTTTGAATCATGTTTTTGATGGTGGAAATGGATTCGGCACTATTAAAAGCTTTCGAGGCACCTAAAATCTTGAAGTTTGACAATTATAACTTGGATGTACAAAAATGATTGCCAAAATTTTTTAAAATATGGCCGGAATTTCCATAACTTTCAGAGCAAAAAAAATGTCTCCCAAGTCACCTAAAATAAATTTGACAACTATAACTTGGATTTACAAAAATCCTTGCCAAATTTTTTTAAAATATGGCTAGAATTTCCATAACTTTCAGAAAAAAAAACAGTGTCCCGAGGCACCTAAAATCTTTAAGTTTGACAATTATAACTTAGATTTACAAAAATCCTTGCCAAATTTTTTTAAAATATGGGCGTAACTTCCATAACTTTCAGAGCAAAAAAACAGTCTCATTAGACTATGGCAAATTCATTACACAATGTTGTAGCTTGGATCTACAAAAATCCTTGCCAATTTTTTTCAAAATATGGCCCGAATTTCCATAACTTTCAGAGTAAAAAAATAGTCTCATTAGACTATGGAAAATTCATTACGCAATGGTATAACTTGAATTTACATAAATCTTTAACTTTTTTCAAAATATGGCCAAAATTTCCATAACTTTTAAAGCAAAAAAAAGGTCTCATTAGACTATGACAAATTCATTACACAATGTTGTAACTTGAATTTACAAAAATCCTTGCCATTTTTTTCAAAATATGGCCGAAATTTGCGTAACTTAGCAAAAAACAGTGTCGTTACACTATGGAAAATTCATTACACAATGTTGTAACTTGGATTTACAAAAATCCTTGCCAAGTTTTTTCAAAATATGGCCTAAATTTCCATAACTTTCAGAACACCTTGCCAAGTTTTTTCAAAATATGGCCTAAATTTCCATAACTTTCAGAACAAAAAAGAAGTTTCGTTAGACCATGGAATTTTTTTTATAGAATTTATGTGTCTATCATTGAAAGACCACCAGGAGCTTCACCTTTTCTGTTTCTCTCGCTGCAAAAACTACTGCCATTAGATCAACAAGAGTCATTTCCGGGCCACAACCCCATTTATCTTCCCCTCTTATTGTCCACAACCCCATTTATGTTTCCTTATTATTATCTTTACAATTATCATTTCTTCAGTTTATCTCTCCTTACCAGTTTAGATCCATCTTAACTCCGATCTATCAAGAGCCCAAGAGGGATCATGTAACACCCCAAATTCCATTAAAAAAAACACTCAGAATTACTACTAATTACTTTACTTTGAATCTGGTAATTTTTTAGGCTAGTTAAGAACCCAATGAAATTTTGATACACTCTTAAAATAATATTTTATTATTTTTATGATTAATGTTTTAATCTTGAAAGGAAAACTCACAGGTAGACCCACAATATTTCCCAATTTCCAGACTATTGGGAAAGACAATTATTCTCTTACCACTTAGAGATTTAAAGGAAAATCTCGGAGAGGAGGAGGTTTCTCTTGTTCTTTTTGGCTGGAAGAAGTTTAGAGGAGGATACTCATTGGAGATAGGACACTGCCCTAAGAGTGAATTCCTGAGATGGTTAGTACAAGTGGAAGGCTTTAAGTGGAATAGAAGTGTAAATCCTGGCTAGGATAAGTGAAGCCCTGATGCAATTGAATTGACCAAAAAGACTATCAGACGAACTCTAGAAATTGGGAGAGCTCGGGGGGGACAGGACGTAATAGGTGTTCTCATTGGTAGGGAGGAGTGGTCTTCCTGAACCAGTTTTCGGAATGGATTATCAAGAGACAGATAAGTTCTGAAATTGACCTACTATTTATTTTTATATGTCTGTTTAAGAGGAGGTTTCTAACTAAATAATTATGAATAAGGAAAAGGTTTGGTATGCTCTGTTGGAAATATTTATTTGTCAACATTCAGTGAAGAAATGATGAAAGAATGGTTGTTAGGAACAATGATTCAAAGAATTGATTGTTTATTTGTACAAAATGTTTTCATAAAAGAAATATGTGATCAGGATAGTTACAAAAAACGAAAATGATTAAATATATTAAGAATTTGTTGTCTGAAATTACAATCAAGGTTAGGTGGTCACCCTGTAGAAGTAAGTAAGAAGAGGACAAAGAAACAATTGAACAAGTAATGTTCTATAATTAAACATCAAAACGGTAAATAATCTGTATAGTTGAAGCACTAGGTACCCTAGAGTGGTGATTAGTGACTAGGTTTCTGTAAATTGTGACTTTGATTAAGGAATCGTGTTAGTTCCCAAAGCTAGGCAGTTCACCGGCTACTAGTAACAGTCCCAAGACCTTTAAAAGGGTAAACAATCAAGACATACAAATATATGAACTGAAACCACTGCAAATAGTTGTAATTATTTCAGACATGCAACTTTAAATTCAAGACAGTAAACAAATGAACTTCATTCAATCGCTGGAAATTAATTACCAACAGGACAAGAAATGTGTATATTCAATTGAACACCTAAAGAGAAATATCGTAGTTACTATGGCAATATCTATCATCTTTCTCTTCTGTTGCGGAAGGATTGGACCTTAGTAATCAGACGACAAGGGATCTTTTTACAGTTAAAGGAATTTGTTAACAGAATCTATTAAAAACTAATGGAACTTTTAATAGAATGATTTTGGTGGCAAGATGTCGGGAAACTGGCTTATTTCAAGAACCTTTAGGACATGTAAGGGAAGAAAATTTATCACAGTTGGCAACGAAAAAGAAACAACAAAGTAGAACTTTCAAACATTTTTGTACAAGAATTTATAT
>APFE031095092.1:0-21674 GCA_000404065.3 Pinus taeda | reverse complement strand
GGTTTCTCTTGTTATTTTTGGCTGAAAGGAGTTTAGAGGAGGATACTCATTGGAGGCAGGGCGCTGCCCTAAGAGTGAATTCCTAAGCTAGTTAGGACAAGTGGAAGGCTCTACGTCGAATAGAAGATTGTAAGTTCTCGCTAGGCTAAGTGAAGCTCTGACGCAATTTAATTTACCAAAAGGACTCTCAGTTGAACAAACTCTCTGGAAATTGGGAGAGCTAGGGGGGCGAAATGGATGTAATAGTCATTCTCACTGATAGGGAGGAGTGGTATTCTTGAACGAGTTTTCTGGAACAGATTATCAGGATGCAGATAAGTACTGAAACTTCCCTACTATTTATTTGTATATGTCTGTGTAAGAGGAAGTTTCTGACTAAATAATTATGGATATGGAAAACGTTTGGTAGACTCTCTTGGAATTTTTTATTTGTCAACATTCAGTAAAGAATTGATGAAAGAATGGTTTTTAGGAAAAATGTTCTGGACAACTGATTGATTATTTGTACATAATGTTTTCAAAAAAGAAATATGTGATTAACGCAGTTATAGAAAAAGAAAATGATTAAATATACGTAGAATGTCTTGTCTGGAATTACAGTCAAGGTTAGGTGGTCACCCTATAGAAGTAAGTAATAAGATGACAAAGAAACAATTTAAAAAGTAATTTTCCAGAATTAAACATCAAAAGGGAAAATAATATGTATAGCTAAAGCAATAGGTAACCTAGAGTGGTGTCTAGGTGACCAAATTTCTGTAAATTATGACTTTGATTAAGGAATCAGGTTAGTTCATGAAGCTAGACAGTTCACTAGCTGCTAGGAACAACCTCGAGACTTTTAAAAGGGTAAACAATCAAGATATACAAATGGATGAACTGAAATTGCAGACAATACCGTAGAAAAGTCTTGAAATATGCAACATATAACTATTTGATACACTACTACAAATAGTTGTAATTATTTAAAACATGCAACTTTCAATTCAAGGCAATAAACAAATGAACTTCATTAAATCGCTGGAAATTAATTACCAACAAGATAATAAATGTGTATATTCACTTGAATGCCTAAAGAGGAATATCGTAGTTACTATAGAAAAATCTACCATCTTTCTCTTCTGATGCAGAAGAGCTGGACATTAGTAATCAGATGATGAGTGTTCTTTTACAGTTACATGAATTTGTTAATAGAATATATTAAAAACTAATGGAACTTTTAATAGAATAATTTAGGTGTCAAGATATCGGGAAACTAGCTTATTTCAAGAACCTGTAGGACATAAAAGGGAAGAAAAATTATCACAGCTGCGCAACAAAAAAGAAACAACAAAGTAGAACTTTTAGATAGTTTTGTACAAGAATTCATATTCCCTTGCCATATCTTGCAGAGAGGAAATTATCATTCATGCATTACAGGTTATTGCTGCATAATTAACCTTTTTAAGAAAAATCAAACCAATGTAAATAGTGAGAATGATATCTGCTCCTAGATCATATTACTGCCCAAGGAAAATGTAACAGAAAGATCTTTGTACATAAAATATTGTTGGGTAATTACAACAGAAAATGAGACCTCATAATTTACAGAACTTGATATAATAGAAACACATTTGACAATCTTATTATCGGGATAGACCCTATCTTCTAACTCAGACCGAACAAGCTATATCACTATCAAACCCTAGGGCTGGCTAATCAAAAATTTGTTCGTAAATTGGATGGATTCATAAAAAAACAATGAAACTCTAGTCGTGAGCTTTATACAAGCCAATGAGGAAGAAAATCTGGGTAAGTTAACATTGCCATGTAGGATAACCTGGTACAATAAAGACTGGGGGAGATAATGTGATTGCTGTGAAAATTCCTTGATAGCCAACAACAATTGGAACCCATAACCATTTACCTACAAATAAATAAAGGTGCAAGTTAATTGAAGTCTTAGCTTCAAACTTGGTAATAAGGAAGAATGTAAAACACAACAAAGAACTGGTGTTGGTTCTCACCTATCAAGGGTAGCTGGCCTTGGTGTAGTGGCGTAGGAAAAACCTACAAGAGAATAGGTAAGGATGCTGGTAAAAATCGTTGAAATATTCAATAAGGATAATCGAAGAACTCTGTTGTGAGTACCTGTGCCCCAATACCAACCAAGACTCTAGTGAACAATCTGTCATGGATGTTGGGTGCTAAGCCTGCAATCACCAATTTATGGTGAGCAAGGGATATAAAAAAAAAACCCCTGCTAAACAAGTTATGGTGTTGATGGTTGTGGCTTAGAAAAACTCAGAGAGATAAATTTTGTACCTGTGGCAAACAATTCTCAAGCATTATCAAAACTCTACAGGAGATAGGTTACAAAGCTCCAAGCGGTTTTGATGAGAATGGGGAATTTCGGTCAGGGCTGGGGAGGCAGTCAGTTACCTCAACCATCCCAGAACAACCTCCACTGTTATGTTCACTCCTTCAAGATATATGGCCCATATTAGGGCAAGCAACCCTAGCAATGAGATTGAGATGGATAGTCATTAATATAGTAGGTACTCCTCACAGTGTGTCAATGATCTATAGATCGACATGATGTGTTGGTATGGGCTAGATTAATATTTGTTGCCAAAACAATTATAACATATACACATTATAGGTAAAACATGTGAATACCAACCATTAAATATGCACAAACCTTAGACCTGTAGATTTGTTAGGTGTGAGGCATATCAAAACCTAAACATTAATGAGGGAAATTTAATCAATTGCATATTTTTGGAAACTTTACAGATATCCTAAATACTACATTCCTATTGATGTTTATCATGGTGGAATTCAATTTATAAACATTTATGGTTGATTAAGCAATAAAGCGATAAATAAGGAATAAATAAATTGTTTTATTTTACTAAGTTTTAATTTCTCCATATGAGTAGTATTAGAAGGGATGTACATGTTACAAATCAAATCTCTCAAGGTGAAAACCTCTTTTCTAAGTGCAAAAATTGAAGAAAGGTTTGCACCTTGATAGATTTGATCCCTGTCGAAGCTTTATATATTCGTAGTTCAGATGGATCTAGGTTGGTTTATTTATTAATTTTATCTTTTTAGTTTAATTTTTATTTTAATATAATTTTACTGAGACAAAATGGTTTAATTAATAATTTTATTTTGTATTTTTATGTAATTTGACCTAGTCAAAATGTTTAGATAATATAATATAACTAGACATTACAACAACTCTTCCATATTGGGGTGGAGAGTGTCTCTTGGCCCAAAACTGTAATAGAATTAAATTTAAAAAAAATATCTGTAAAATATTTTGATTGTGGAATGTGAATGGATTTTGGGCATGTGGTATTGATGACCCATGGTATGGTATGGTATGGTTGGTAATATCCATGGTTAAAAGTCTTGTTAATTGTAAGTATTATTTTGATTGTAAGTTTGCAAGATCAACAAATCAACATGATACATGTATAACATAATCATGACAACATATAGAAACATAAAACATAATGTTATGAAACCAGCTCACAAAAACATAGAAAAGATAGATCAAAGCCTTAGAATTCAGCCTCTTCGAGGGGGCAACCTCCTTTACATTACACAAATGAACAATTCTTGGATGATTTAAAAGAAAAAACCTCATTTCTATATATCGGAGTCTAAGGGGTCACAATATAACCAAGCCGACCTAACAATAGTAATGTAAAGGCACAAAAATAACAATATAGTGATTCTATGGGGCACAATAATAACAATATGGGGACAATAAGGGCACAACAATAACAATAAGGGATACAACGACAATAGTAATGGGGGAATCACTAGTATTATAGGGACCTAACATGCCCCTCTCCTTCAAAAATGTGTTGTCCTCAACGCTTGAGTAGTTCCAGATGCTTCTGTATAAAATTCTCATCCTCCCATGTGGAATCTTCAATGGGTAAGTTCTTCCACTTGATGAGATACTCTGAAATTGATCGATTTCGTAGCTGTCGAGTTCTTGTTTCTTTGACTGCTTTAGGTTCCAATATGATTTTTCCTTCCTCATCAAGTTCTGGCAATATTGTTTGAACTAGAACCTTGTCACCTATAACCTTCTTTAAGCATGAAACATGGAAAACTGGGTGCACTCGGGAAGCCGCAGGAAGCTCTAATTTGTATGCCATAGTACTTATCTTTTGCAACACCTTGTACGGGCAATAATACTTTGGTGATAATTTATTATCCTTCTTAGCTTGCTTGAGGGAAATTTTTTTATCTATTTGTAGCCGTAGGAATACCCAATCACTTACATCAAAACTTCTTTCGTTGCGATGCTGATCTACCTATTGTTTCATTCTATTTTGTGCCAAGGTGAGGTTCTCCTTTAAAAGTTGGAGAACTTGTTGCTAATGCTCGATGTGATCTTCCACTGCTTGAACCTTAGAATTTTCTCTTAAATATGATGTGATGGATGGTGGATGATATCCATAAAGAGCCATAAATGGGGTCATTTTTGTTGTAGTATGGAAGGAAGTGTTATACCACCATTTAGCCAGATGCAACCATTTGATCCATTGTGTCTGCTTATCAGATACAAAGCAATGAAGATATCCTTCCAAACATTTTTTTACTATCTCAATTTGCCAATCAGATTGAGGATGATAAGATGAGCTATGAGCTAACTGAGTACCAAGACAAGAAAATAATTTTTTCCAAAAATTTCTAGTGAAAATGGGATCTCTGTCACTTACAATAATCTTTGTGTTTCCATGTAGCTTTTGAATTATTTCCATAAATCTAGTAGAAGCTATACTCGCTTCAAATGGATGAGATAATGCAAAAAAGTGTGCATACTTGGTAAGTCTGTCAACTACCACCATGATAACGCTCTTTCCTTCGGACTTGGGTAAACTTGTGATAAAATCCATTGAACCTCCTCCCAACATTGGCTTGGAATGGATAAAGGTTGTAATAGTCCTGGGGTCTTAATTTTTTCAACTTTATTTTGTTAGAAAACCAAACATTCCACCACAAACTTTTGAATATCCGATTTAAGGCCATCCCAAAAAATATCCTTCTTAACCCTGTGATAGATTTTTAGAGATCCCGAGTGCCCTCCTAAGGGAGAGGTGTGTAATTCACTAAGAATCTTTTGTTTGAGTTGGGAATTTTTACATATTTATAACTAATCCTTGTACCATAATGAATCATTTTTCTAGCTAAATGTATCAGATGTACTGGGATCTTGTTGTATCTTTTGAATGAGTGTGCATACTTCCTCATCATTCTTCCATTCATCCCTTGCTTCGTTTATCCAATCTGGTTGGATAATAGAAATGGCACAAAGAAATGCTTCCACATCCTCATCCTTTCTTGAGAGTACATCTGCCACAACATTTTGCTCCCCTTTTTGTAGATGATTTCAAAGTCATAACCCAACATCTTTTTGACCCATTTTTGTTTCTCTTCTGAAGACAATATTTATTTTAAAAAGTACTTAAGACTATCATGATCTATTTTTACCTTGAAGCATCTTCCCATTAGCTAGGGTCACCATTTCTTAATTGCATGTAGTATTGCCAACTGTTCCTTATCATAAATAGCTGTGTAAATCTTTCCTTTGATTGGATGATTTTCAAAAGCAACGGATCTTTCTTCTTGCATTAAAACAATACAAATTCCATTTCCTGAGGCATCACATTCCACAATAAATGTTTTTGTGAAGTCTGGTGTAACTAAGATTGGTTCTTGGCACATTGCCTCTTTAAGATGTTCAAAGGCCTTCGTTGCTTCTGGAGTCCATGAAAATGCATCTTTCTTCAATAATGTTGTTAGAGGTGTTGCTATTCTCCCATAATTCTTAACAAACTTGCGATAATACCTTGTCAACCCGAGAAATCCTTGTAGATGCTTTATGGATGTGGGGATTTTCCATTCCTTAATGGTTTGAATTTTTCTAGGGTCTACCTTAACACCTTTATGAGATACAATATGACCCAGATATTCCACCTCTTGTACTACAAAGAAACATTTGGAGATTTTTGCATATAATGGTTTCTCCTCCAATAGTTTCAGCACCATGTCAACATGTTGGACATGATCCTTCCAAGACTTGTTGTAGATTAGTATATCATCAAAAATACCAACACAAATTTTCTAAGGAAGGGTTTGAAAATGGAATTCATCAAACCTTGAAACGTAGAAGGTGCATTAGTAAGGCCAAAATGCATGACCAAAAATTCATAATGACCCTCATGAGTTCTAAATGTTGTTTTTGGAATGTCTTCAGTATTCATTCTAATTTGATGATATCCTGAATGAACATCCAACTTGGTGAAGTAAATTGATCCATGCAATTCATCCAATAATTCATCAATGACAGGAATGGGAAATTTATTTTTAATAGTGAGCTTGTTTAGCTCCCTCTAATCTAAACACATGCGCCATGATCCATCCTTCTTGTGAACCAATACTACTAGAGTAGAGAAAGAACTTTGACTAGGTTGAATTATACCAGCCTCTAGCATTTCTACAACCATACGCTCAATTTCACTCTTTTGGACATAGGCGTATCTGTAAGGCCCGATGTTTGGAGGAACACTTCCTGGAATCAAATTAATAGCATGATCGTGATCACGAATAAGTGGGAGGCCTTCGTAGTATCAAATACCTTGGAATGATTGTCCAAGACTTTTTGGAGATATGGAAAAATGGATGATTTCTATGTGGGAACCTATAGTGAACATAATTGTGCAATTATGCCTCATTGTTCTTTCTTTAGAAACATTGTCATTTCGTTAGAGATGATTATCTTTCCTGGTTTCCCTACAATACCGCTTAATTCAACTTCCTTTCCTTCTGAAGAGAATTTCATGAAAAGTTCTTGAAAATTAAAATCTATTGTACCCAAGGATTGTAGCCATTGGACTCCTAGTACAATATCAGCACCACCCATTGGAATGGAAAGCATTGAGATATTCAATACATATTCTCCCATGGATAGCCTTATATTATGGCACTTTCTTGAGTAATTTATGGTTCCTCCACTTGCAACCATCACTTGACACTCTGATGTTAGATATAGGAAGCAATTCAATTCCCTGGCTAACTTACAATGAATAAAAATATGGGTACTTCCCGAATCAATCAACACTATTACCTTTTTCTTCTTGATATGCCCTTCTATCTTGATAGTTTGAGGAGTGGTAATTCCAGCCAATGCATTACAAGATATGGTTGGATTCATTTCTTCTTTTTCTAGGGTTTTTTCATGGTGTATATCCTCTTCTTTTGACGTTTCTTGTTTCTTTTCTTCCTCCTCTTCACAATCTATGCAAAATAATTTCTTCTCGGCACACTTATGACCTTTAGTGTATTTGTTATCACAACTGTAACAAAACCCTTTTTCTCTTTTTTCATCCAATTGTTGTGGTGTCAACCTTGTAGGTTGTGGATGGCTAGGGGAAGTAACACTTCCATATTTATGATTGTCCATGGTAGGTTTCCTTGTTGCCATAATTTTTCTTTCCATTTTTCTTGCCAACCTGAATGCCTTCTCCAATGAATCTGGTTCCTAAAGGCGAACCTCATGTTGGATGTTATCTTTTAAAATCCCTATGAACACATCAATCCTATGCTCCTCTGGAATATCTTTTACCCTTATATTCAATTTTTGGAAGTCCTCAATGTGCTCCATTATTGAACCCTTTTGTTTGAGATTTATCAATTGGCTAAAAAAAGTGTTGCTTTTTGTATCGTCATAATGTGCTATGATTTCATCCATAAAAATAACTCAAGTGACAATTTGTTTACGAGAGCAAAGCCATTGATACCATACAAACTGATTTGGTTCCAAATATAAAGTTGAAATGTGTACCTTTTGTGTGTTTTGCACATTATAGAGATCGAAAAATTGCTCCATCTATAGTATCCATGTTCCAGGATCCTTGCCATCAAACTTCCTCATATCGATCTTTGGAACATGGTGGTTCTTCGATCCAATGTTAGAGTCTATGAAATCATTATTAACATTTATTTTGATCTCATCATGAGTTTCCTTTACTACCCTTTCACCACTAGTAAGAATTTCTTGTAGAAACTTTGTCAAATTTGTCTTCAAATTTGTCTGCAAATATTCCATGCCTTTCTTTAAATCATCCATCTTAGCTTCCATGCCATCCGTCTTAGCTTCTAGGCCGTCCATCTTAGCTTCCACGTCATTCATCTTAGTTTCTACGCCTTTCTTTAAACCATCCATATTAGCTTCCATGCCTTTCTTTAAACCATCCATCTTAGCTTCTATGTCTTTCTTTAAACCATCCATCTTATTTTCTGTTACATTTTGTGCGAGTGAAATTTGTTGCACTTGGTCTCATAATTTTGATATATCATGTTGCATTTCTTCCTCTTCTTCATGAGTCATGCCAGAGATTTCAGGTTGCTTACTAGGTGTTTCCATTTTCATTCTTTGGTGCATCAATTACCGATAATAATGCTTCACTATGCCCTTTGAATTCCTTCAAACTATTTTTTCAAACCAAGCTTATGCAAAATTTTTAAAAAAAGCTACACACCTTTTTTCACTTTGTAGGAGGTCGATATTGAATCTGATGTATCTCTGTAATTTTAGATCTCCCAAGTCTGAAATTGCTTCTTACAATTACCCTCTGAGTAATCTTTCTAACCCCGCAAGTCTGATCAAGATTGGATTCTCCAATGAAAAGTTATGCCAAATCTCCCATGATGACCTGAGTATAGACTGGTTCAATAGAGAAAACTTGTACGACGTTCCGTGGGTCACTATTTCAACCTTAAGTTCTAAAAATGATACCCAAACAAACTACAATCGGTCATATTTCTGTAAATTCTTACGAAAATTCAATCTTATTCTCAGAGCGAAAGTTATGACGATTTTTCCAAGGTGATGTGTTTGGAATGTAATTCGGGAGTCTGAAAAAACCCTAACTTCCTCAGATTATATCTCTGCAAATATAGAGAGACGGGATCTGAAATTCGGAGCCAAGGTTTAGACCAATTTCTTCTCAAATGGTTTTTTTTTTAGAGCTTTTGAAACTTCATAGCGAAAGAGTTATAGTGAACATTCAACAATAACCTGTTTTAGATGATATTTTCGAGCTTGCAAAAAATCCTAACCTCCTCAGATCTTATCTCCAAAAATATAGCAAGACAAAATATTAAATTCGGACCAAAGGTTCAATGAGATTTAGTCTCAAATGGGTTTTTTTTAGCTTTTGAAACGTCGTAGAAAAAATTCCACGATGACCTGTTTTGAGTAGCGAAACCCTAGAATCCAAAGCTCTAATGCCAAATGTTATGGAACCAACCCACAAAAAGATAGAAAAGATAGATCAGCGTCTTAGAATTTAGCCATTTGAGGGGACAACCTCCTTTACATTACACAAATGAACAATTCTTGGATGATTCAAATGACAAAACCTCCTTTCTATATATAGGAGTCTAAGGGGTCACAATATAACCAAACCGACCTAACAATAATAATATAAAGGCACAAAAATATCAATAGAGGGATTCTATAGGGCACAATAATAACAATATGGGGATAATAGGGGCACAATAATAACAATAAGGGATACAACGACAATAGTAATAGGGGAATCACTAGTATTATAGGGACCTAACACATAAGCACATGACCATGCAACCATCATTCTAGCTAGGGTCTAGTCATCAATGCATGATCTCAATAACAACACACACCACAACCTCATGCATGAAAACCACCATCATTGAGTCACTATACACTTGACCATAGGCAAACATGAACATGAATCAGTGATGCATAACCATCCACACATATGCCTAAACACGTTTGATCAAGCATGGGTGCACGATACTTGAAATCAAACCTACAAGAATGATACATGCAACTGAGCATATAATAATGTAACGAATCATACTACAACGATACATGTAAGTGACATAAATCGATATGTAATCAGTCATATACTCATGACGATGCATTCCACAACAAAACATGAAGTTTCAAATGACGAGATCACTTCAACCATGAACAACATCATGCAAATGAAATAAGCACATTGAATGCAAGTGTGAGAGAAACACATGAAATTAACATGCATGCATGACCAACACATAGCCCATTGAGTTCGAGGGGTGAACCATGCTCTGATACCACTCTGTAGCACCCTCTTCCCACATCTACCCAAGCAACCAACCAACCGAGGTAAACATGAGATGAGAGGCCACTATGATATGACTCGACCTCCTAAGTCACGTTAAGCAAGTGCAACCAATGGAAACACACCATACAAACATTCAATATCAACTACAAGACTCTCAGGAACCAATCCAATACTCTAGACAGCTTGCCCTTGGGTCCCACTGAATGTTTGGACAACTTAAGCCTCGGTCTCTCTCATGTTGTAGGCATGATAGTGTCAAGAAACTTAAATTCACTCTCATAGGCTTACTTGCTAGTGACCAGAGACTAAATTTGTCAGTGATATGCCAACAATTCCAAGATTTGAGTCACTTTGTCAGGCCCAGAGCCTAGGTCACTGCCAAGAATTGAACCATCTCTTCTTATCAGTAAAATAACATGGAAATGACAGTACTAAAGCAAATACTTGTTCAATACCTTCACTCGACCCCTACTAGCCATGACATGCATTTCATCAAACATATCCTGAATATGTAATCTACGGGTGTAAATAAGAGTTCTGAGCATAGGGGTCCCATACCTAGCTGAGAATCACTAAGAATCATTGATGCCTCAACACATCATCTTCCATTCCATCCATTAGGTCATAGATACATTAATCATTCAATTACAAGTAAAAACATCATGAGAGCCACACATGGCTGCTGTTATAAAACACATACATAACCAACATAATGGGGATAGAAATATCAATGAAATCACAATCATATATACCACATATAATCCATCATAATACTCATAGAAATAAAAGGAGAAATAACTTTTCATTAATGATACAAAATCCAAACTCCGGATGGGACTTCCACGTTGCACCCAATCCTAGAATGGATAAGCAAATCCTCTCTTCATCCATTCACGCTTGTGCCATATTCCAAGCATGAATGTGAGACCTCATAAAACACATCAATCCAAACCATCCAGGGCTTCCAGAGGCCATCCAACTCAACCCATCAAATAGTGATTCCACCTCACTATCGAACATCACAAAACCATCATCAGATTAGTCTCCATCCAAGCCTTCCAGGGCTTCCAAAGCATTTGTCCAACCAAAACTTCCGATACTAGTAACTCAACCCACCTAGGGATTCTAGAGAATTTGTCCAAACAAGGATTTTAGGACTAATAACTCAGCCCAAGCTAAGGAAACATGAGAACCAACTGAAAACAAACAATGAAAGTAAACCCACAATCATCATGGCTATCCACGAAGTGAAAATGCTAGGGAGTCCACTGTCAATCTGACCATCCTCCATGCTAATGACAAATCACAACCAAAAATCCACATTTATATGCGATGCATGCTATAACTAATGAAGGAAACATAACAACTCGGTACCTGCAAGAAAATATGATGTAACTATTGATCCCGATGCCCTCTTGTTCTTTCCTGCTCTTCCTTTACTTTCTTGATCCAAGAATTCAAGTATACCACACCCACCAAGAGTGCTCCAAGAAAACTCTAAGTCTCCAAGAGTATGAGAGAGAGAGAATAATGAGAGAGTTCCAAAACTGAACTAACAAAAGGTTACCAACTGATCCTTAGAAGCCTTTTTATGAACAAGGCCACTATTTTCTTCATTTTCCATTATTTTCCTTCAATTTTCTCCTCACATGCAACCCGTGACCTTTCATCTCCCTTTTCTCCCAATTTCCATTATTTTCATAATTAAATGTGCCAAAAATGCCAATTTTCCTTTCCAAAGCCTTAGCCATTGCCTTTGCCAATTTCCTTAGCCATAAATAGTCGCAAGTGATCCCCATCACTAGGATTTTGCCCAGCATTCAACTTGGAATAAGTGTCCCATCATCTGTGGTTATCATTTTTCCTTTATTTACTTTTATTACATTGAATTTTCACCAGAGTTGTTACAAGATCTATGAATAATGAGGAGTATACTAGCAGGTTCTGGGATTTATTGAGGTATATATCTTGTCTTAAGGAGGAGAAACCTAAGATTCAGAGATTCATCATTGGGTTGTCAGCAACGTTCAAGGACAATATTGATATTGATGAGCCTAGATCATGGGAGGAAGCCATAACAAATTTAAAGTGTGGTTATGAGAAATCGAAATATATGTATGAATCCAAATAGGAGTGGAATGGTAATGACAATAAAAAGGGAAAGTGGGATAAGAAGTGAGGAAGATTACCAGATACAAGCAACAAAGAGAATGTAGTGTCACATAAGAGGTTCAATACAACTCACAGAGGACAAGGATTTTAGTTTGAGGAGTAGAAGAAGGGTGATGGCAGGAAGCCTTTATAGTATTGGACTTGTGGCTAGGATCATCACAGGAGAGATTGTGTGCAACATTAGGGTGGCATACTGCAAATTTACAGTGCTCAAGAAGCACAGACGGTTGGGGATTTTGGATAGAGTATTCATCGAATTTATGCATCTTTGGATAATAAGCAAGTTGATCAACATGTATATATTATTGAGATGGAAGGTAAGGTTTGTGATCAAGTTGTTTCTATTTTGATTGACCCTGGATCTAAATATAGTTATATCAGCCATTACCTGGTGGATAAGCGTGGTTTGAATAAATAAGTACATGCATATTCTTGGTTAGTGCAGTTGGCTACAAGTACTAAGAAATGATTTCATCATTGGGTAAGAGTTTGTGCATTTGATTTGAATGGTATGTCTACATCAACGCATATGAATGTACTTCCATTGGGTTAGTACAATATGTTTCTAGGTATGGATTGGTTGTATCTTCATAGTACTAAGGTGGACTACTATAATAGGGCTATTGAGTGCTTTGATGACAATGGAGAGTAGATATTCTTGCATGATAAGAAGAAGGTGACATGGGTTAGAATGGTTACAGGTATGTAGGCAAAGCAGAATTATAGGAAAGGGTGTGTCTTATTTGTAGTGCATATTTCCAGTGAAAAAGGTAAGGATGTTGAGGATGCTGAGGTCTTAAACAGGTACCCAGTTTTACAACGGTTTCAGGATGTATTCCCAACAAATATCTCAGAGTTATCGCCTCACAGGGAAGTGGCATTTTCTATTGAGTTGGTACCTGGAATAGCATTAGCATCAAAGGAACCATACAGGATGAGCACTCTAGAGTTAGTGGAATTGAAATTGCAGTTGAATGAAACTTGACAAGGGTTACATTAGGCGAAGTGTGTTGCCTTGGGGTGCACTAATGTTGTTTGTGAAGAAGAAATATGCTACCCTCAAGTTATTCATCGATTATGGGCAATTGAACAAGGTCACGATTAAGAATAGCTACCCTTTGTTGAGGATTGATGACTTGTTTGATTTACTTAAGGGAGCGACATTGTTCTCAAAGATTAAGGGTTAGTTTGTAACCCTCAAACGAGCTAATTTTTTAGCGCCCAAGGAGCTAGGTCAAGCACTTGAATGGATCGATTGAGCCATCATTTTTTCCATCAAAACATAACCTATTTCACCAAAAAATTTAACCTAGATCCATGCTTTTGCCCATAATTGATATTAATACACTGCTTGATATAATTTACATGAATACATTAAAATAATTGTGGAGGCCACCTCAATAAAATGATCTTCATCTATGTGTTTGCTGAGAAAAGTCGTAGGTAGCATGTAGAATCTCAATGAGGCATCAATTAATGGCTCCTCATTGAATGTAGATTGATTGATAGGATTGCAGTGAGCAAGTCGGTGCATGGGTGCAGTACTGTGACCGATTACATACCTCGGTATATCTCTTGAAGTGTTTGTTTGCATTGGTTTCCTTGTAACAATGGTTGTCATGCTATTCATTACATGAATGTTCTCTAGGGGTGGGGGTGGGGGGAGGACGGGGTGTTGCCACGTCCCATCGAGTCATCAGTTGGTGGGGAAATAGAAACGCAACATCGCCCCCCATTTTTCCACCTTAGTTACCCCATATGAAGATGGTAAATGTCCTATTTATTATTATTGAATAGTTGATTAATGTCAGTAAATTACAGAGACCATAAATCTTAGGTTTCCGTGAATCATGTTATTCATGATGACTATATAGATGGCATGGTCCATTGTGATACATTGATATTGTAGGGGGGTGATAACTCTGATATAAAATGGTATCAAAGTAAGAAGAGCCTATGAAATGGGAAGAATAAAATAAAAATGAGGAAGCAAATGTTATGTTCATAGAGGATAAGATGATGTTGCATAAGGAAGATTTGTTGCTAAACTTGTTGGAAATGTAACTAGTTTCGGTCTTAATAACTGTTGTTGTACTCATTTCAATATGCATTCTATGTAATGAATAAGATAATAAAATAAAAAGTTATTATTTTAATGCATAGGTTTCATGCTCATTATTGATGGTATTCTAGGTAAAAGCATGTTCGTCATGCTTCTAGGGTTTGTTAGGTCATAGGAGTTATTGTCACGAGTCAAGAAAGTCAACATCATGTTTATAAGACCTTTCTAAGAAAAATGTAATTAAATAAGGAATTATTTTTTAGTCTAGAAAGTCCTAGCAAGTCCAAAAGTACAAGTTGGTCCTGGCAGCTTCAAGTCAGCCTAAAGAAGGCAATTCAACCCCTTATGAAGGCTATAAATAGAAGTACTTCGACCCCATTTGTGACTCACTCACTCACAAGTTCGATTTCAAGAAGGAAGTTGGATCCATAGGTGGGAAGCAAGAGAAAAAGATAGAGGAGCTCTAAAATAAGAAAGGAAGGACGAAAATCTTGTGTTTGGGCTCTATTTCTCACACACATGCAAAGGATTAGGGTTTCTGCAGCTTCCAAGAAGTCTAAAATTGTAGGTTCGAGTTGCAGTATCAATTAGATGGGAGAGAAAATATTCTGGTTTGACTTCGTTGATCTTGGAAGGAGATGCCTTGATCAAGGAAGACTTCTTGAAGTGTTGACTTATATTTTCTACAACAACTACGAGGCTAAAGTTGTAGGTCAAAGCAATAGTACTAAAGCTGGAAAGTCGAAGTTGCAATTTGAAGTTGGTTGGTGCTAGATTATGGAAAGACATGAATGGAAGGGTTGACTTGGTACTTGGAGGAGGACTTCATCTAAGGATTGGGTCTTTGTTGTCCCATTTGAAGTAGATTCTATAAGAAGAGAAGATTTTACTAGGTTTTCCCCTTGGAGGGGATTTTTCCCTAGCTGAGAGCCTCATTTTTGCATTCTATTTTGCTACTATTTTTTTTCTTGATATTTTTTTGATGAAAATATCTAAATAAATAACACAAGAAGACTAACTAAATTCACAAGCAAATATTAAGGTTAAGGAAAATTGGAATTAATAGCTGCAACTTTACATTTTTCCAACAAAAATAAGAGAAGGGGAAGAAAGTATCATTCATGAAGTGTTGGACATGGAAGTTGTAAGATGTAGGAACAACAGGATCCCATGAAGAAAGAAATGGTTGAAGAATGAAGAGACTAAAGAATGGTTGAGGCTACAATGCTCTTTGGCTTGACAACCCAATGATCTTTGAAATTTAGACAAAAAGGAAATTAAGGCTAGTTTTGTAATATTTATGTAGAAAATGATTAATAAATAAAGAAAAGAGGCTAAGCACATTGTTAGTGTTTTTTTCCTTCGAGTCTCCATATTTAATTTATCATGTTTATATGGTGATATCGTTATTTATTACAATAAATGATCTCGTGTTTATATGATGATATATTGTTTATTTAATTTATCGTGTTTATATGATGATATCGTTTTATATGATGATGTCGTTATTTATTACAATATATGATGATGTTGTTATTTATTACAATAATATGACATTTTTTTATTAATTATTTTAATTAAAAGAGTTTGAGATAAATCTCATTCTTTATTTTGTGACTATTTTAAAGTATTGTGGAAGTTAAAACCATATCATTCACTTAATAATTATTGACAGTTAAATTAAAATCTTCAAGTCTTATTCTGGATGATATCACCATAATTACATAAAAAAGTAACCAAATACCAATAATAAATTTGAAATTGAAAAAAATATTTAAAACAATGACATTATCCATAACTCAAGCATGAGATTATAAACGATGTGTCATGGTAGTGTGGTCATTTTTTCAAAAAAATTGACGTGAGTAGTGCTTGAATCTTGTTTTTGATCATGGAAATGGATTCAACATCACCAAAAATAGTTGGGCACCCAAAATCTTCAAACTTGACCACTATAACCAAAATTTCCAAAAATTTGAATCAAATTTATAATCAAAATCATATTGAAATGCCTTATTATTTTTCTAACAGAAATAACAACTCATTAAACTATACTATTATAAACTAAATACACAGCCTAAACCTAAGTTCTGAAATATATAACATTAAACAACTTCATTTAAAGATCCAAGCTTAACTCTTTCAACCAATATTATTGTCTCAAGCTATCTAAAGTAAATTAATTAACACGTTAACATTTATTTAAAAGTTCCAATAGAAGGAGAAACCTAAGATATTGAGGTATATGCCTTGTCTTAAGGAGAAACCTAAGATCCAAAGATTCATCATTGGGTTGTCGGTAACATTCAAGGACAAGATTGATATTAATGAGCCTAGATCATTGGAGGAAGCCATAAAAAACTAAAGTACGGTTATGAGCAATCGAAATATATGTATGAATCCGAATAGGAGTGGAATGGTAATGACAATAAAAAGGCAAAGTGGGATAAGAAGCGATGAAGATTACCAGATACAAGCAACAAAGAGAACGTAGTGTCACACAAGAGGTTCAATACAACTGACAAAGGACAAGGATTTTAGTTTGAGGAGTAGAACAAGGGTGATGGCAAGAAGACTTTACAATATTGGACTTGTGTCCAAGATCATCACAAAAGAGATTGTGTGCAACATTAGGGTGGAATATTGCAGATTTACAGTGCTCAAGAAGCACAGATGGTTGGGGATGTTGGACAAAGTATTCCTCAAATTTATGCATCTTTGGATAGTAAGGAGGTTGATCAGCATGCATATATTATTGAGATGGAAGGTAAGCTTTATAATCAAGTTGTTTCTATTTTGATTGACCCTAGATATAGCTACAGTTATATCAGCCCCGACCTGGTGGATAAGAGTGGTTTGAATAAAGAAGTACATGCATATTCTTGGCTAGTGAAGTTGGCTACAAGTACTAAGAAATGATTTCATCATTGGGTAAGAGCTTGTGCATTTGAGTTGAATGGTTGTCTACATCAATGCATATGAATGTACCTCCATTGGGTTCGTACAATATTCTTCTAGGTATGGATTGGTTGTATCTTAACAGTACTAAGGTGGACTGCTATGATAAGGCTACTAAATGCTTTGATGACAATGGAGAGCAGAAATTCTTGCATGATAAGAATAAGGCAACACGAGTTAGAATGGTTACAACTATGTAGGCAAAGCGCAATTGTAGGAAAGGGTGTGTCTTATTTGCAGTGCATATTTCTAGTCACAAAGGTAATGATGTTGAGGATGCTGAGGTCTTGAACAGGTACCCAGTTTTACAATAGTTTTAGGATGTATTCCCAACAAATATCTCAGATTTATTGCCTCACTGGGAAGTGGAATTTTCTATTGAGTTGGTACCAAGAGTAGCACCAACATCAAAGGCACTGTATAGGATGAGCACTCTAGAGTTAGTGGAATTGAAGTTGTAGTTGAAGGAAATTATTGACAAGGAATACATTAGGCCAAGTGTGTTGCCTTGGGGTGCACCAATGTTGTTTGTGAAGAATAAATATGGTGCCCTCAAGTATTCATCGATTATGGGCAATTGAGCAAGGTGACGATTAAGAATAGGTACTTTTTGTCGACGATTGATGACTTGTTTGATCAGCTGAAGGGAGAGGCATTGTTCTCGAAGATTAAGGGTTAGTTTTTAATCGTCAATCAAGCTATTTTTTTAGCGCCTGAATCTCGATCGAGTGCTTGAATGGATCGATTGAGCCACTGTTTTTTCCACCAAAACGTAACCTATTTCACCAAAAAATTTAACCTAGCTCCATGCTTTTGCCCATAATTGATATTAATACAGCAGTTTATATAATTGACATGAATACATTAAAAGAATTGTTGAGGCCACCTCAATATAATGATCTTCATCTATGTGTTTGCTAAGAAAATCCTTAGGTAGCATGTAGAATCCCAATGAGGCATCAATTAATGGATCCTAATTGAATGTGGATGGATTGATAGGATTGAAGTGAGCAAGTTGATGCAAGGGTGCAGTACTATGATAGATTACATACCTTGGTATATATCTTAAAGTGTTTGTTTGCATGGGTTTCCTTGTAACAATGGTTGTCATGCTATTCATTACATGAATGTTCTCTAGGGGTGGGGGGGGGCGGGCAGTGTTGCCACGTCACATCAAGTCATCGGTTGGTGGGGCAATAAAAACACAACCCACCCCCCCCCCTTTTCCACCTTAGTCACCCCATATGTAAATAGTAAATGTCTTATTGATTATTATTGAATAGTTTATTAATGTCAGTAAATTACATAGATCATAAATCTTAGGTTTCTATGTAATCATGTGATTCATGGTGACTCTATAGATGGGATGGTCCATTGTGATACATTGATATTGTAGGGGGTGATAAATCTTATATAAAATGGTATCAAAGTAAGAAGAGCCTATGAAATAGGAAGAATAAAATAAAAATGAGGAAGCAAATGTTATGTTAATAGAGGATAAGATGATGCTGCATAAGGAATATTTGTTGCTAGACTTGTTGGAAATGTAACTAGTTTTGGTCTTCATAATTGTTGTTGTACTCATTTAAATATGTATTTTATGTAACGAATAAGAGAAAAAAAGAAAAGAAAAAGTTATTATTTTAAAGCATAGGTTCATGCTCATTATTGATGGTATTATAGGTAAAAGCATGTTCTTCATGCTTCCAGGGTTTGTTAGGTCATAAGAGTCACTGTCATGAGTCAAGAAAGTGAACATCATGTTTATAAGACCCTTCTAGGAAAAATGTAATTAAATAAGGAATTATTTTTTAGCCTAGAAAGCCCTGGGAACTCCAAAAGTACAAGTCAGCCCTCGCAGCTTCAAGTCAGCCTAAAGAAGGCAGTTCAACCCCTTGGAAAGGCTATAAATACAAGTACTTTGACCCAATTTGTGATTCACTCACTCACAAGTTCAATTTCAAGAAGGAATTTGGATCTATAGGTGGGAAGCAAGAGAAAAATACAGTGTAGGCCTAAAATAAGAAAGGAAGGACAGAAATCTTGTGTTTGGGCTCTATCTCTCACATACATGCAAAGGATTAGGGTTTTTGCAGCGTCCAAGAAGGCCAAAATTGCAGGTTCGAGTTGCAATATCAATTAACTGGGAGAGAAAGATATTTTGGTTTGACTTCGTTGATCTTGGAAGGAGATGCCTTGATCAAGGAAGAGTCCTTGAAGCATTGACTTAGTTTTTCTACAACAGCTACAGGGCTAAAGTTGTAGGTCAAAGGAACAGTACTAAAGATGGAAAGTCGAAGTTGCAGTTTGAAGTTGGCTGGTGCTAGATTATGGAAAGACATGACCAGAAGAGCTAACATGGTACTTGGAGGAGGACTTGGTCTAGGGATTGGGTCTTTGCTATCTCATTTGAAGTACATCCTATAAGAAGAAAATATTTTTTTGGGTTTTCCCATTGGAGGGGTTTTTTCCCTAGCTAAGAGCCTGATTTTTGTGTCCTTTGTTGTTACAATTTTTGTTCTTGATATTTGTTTGATAGTAATATCTAAATAAATAACACAAGAAGACTAACTAAGTTCACAATCAAATATTAAGGTTAAGGAAACCTGGAATTAATAGTTGCCACTTTGCATTTTTCCAACAAAACTAAGAGAACGGGAAGAAAGTACCATTCATGAAGTGTGGGCATGGAAGTTGTAAGATGTAGGAACAAGAGGAAGCCATGACAAAAGAAATGGTTGAAGAATGAAGAAACTAAAGAACTTGTATGACGTGCCATGACAAAAGAAATGGTTGAAGAATGAAGAGACCTGAGTATAGACTGGTTCAGTAGAGAAAACTTGTATGACGTGCCGCGGGTCACTATTTCAACCTTAGGTTCTGAAAATGATACCCCTGTTAGCTCTGCTACATTTTGTGACTTTTGATGGATGGAGAGCAGAGGTGGCAGTCTAATTTCATGTTTGTAAGGCTTGCAGAGATTGGTTCTTGTTCTATTTCATGCCCCTTATGACTCCCACTAACCTCCATTTCTTCCTTCCCATAAATTCCCCTCATTTCCCCTTTAAACCTTGTTTTCCTCTATGTTGCCTCCAAAACCCCTTTAGACCCTTTTTACCCATTCCCGAATCACAGTGTGTTTCAACACCATTAAAACCCCGCCAACCCTTTGTTTACCCCGTTACCCTTTATTAAAAGCATGAAAACTTTAAAAGCCCTGCATGAGCCTTCATTTATTTATTCCCAGGCCTAGCAACTCAACACATTATAGCCACGCATATAATGAAAATTATACATAATTCGACGGGCTCATAACTGTCACATCATCCGAACGTGCACGTTAATCCTCAATCATATGATCACAACCACTTCTTGATCTCACGCCATTCGCAAGCCCTCTTCCCGTAAACCAATCGTGTGATAGCTCCCGGGAAAAGAAGTTTCCCCGCCATCATACCTGCCACGCGTCTTCCCCCTGTTACATCGCCCCTCGTACCATTTCCTGCCCGTTAACGTTCGCACTCTTACCTCCTCCAATGACCGTCAGATCTGCCCAACCTCGATCCGACAGTCCACGTCTGTCCATTCATATTTCTCCCGATACCCACTATAAGTTTATCTCTGCCGTTCATCTGTTTCATCCAACGACCAATTTTGTTCCTCCGCCCATCCATGACCACAGCCCGTCCCGTGCACCCGAAGGAAGAAGGTGGCCAACTACTTGTACTCAACGTAGTTACTATCCAACAACTGCATTTAACAAGAAAGAATGGTCAAAGAACAAAGGAAATTCCTCGAGTAGTTCACAACATTTATCAGTTATGGATCTTTCTTCCATAGGACATTCTACCTACTCAGGAAGGACAACCAAGTACCAAATATTGTCAAATAGATATTTTGTAAACAAACTATATATACTGAGAACAATGATGTAATCAGTTTGATGAGTGTTAGATGACTGTTATCTTGTTGTAAGGTTCAACTTCTGGAGACTGTAACTACTATGATACCTGCAGTGTCTGGTCCTGCAGCGTCTGGTCTTCATTTTCAACTAATACAAGCTTCTTTTGTTAGATTTTAAGCTTCTGTAGAAGTTTTTTGCGTTGTCATGATCCGGATTATCCACAGTTTCTTGTTCATTCTGCCAACGTTTCAAACCCCAAAGGGGGTCCATCATTAGGACTAAATCAGAATATGAATGAAAGTTTATTGAGAGAAGAGAGCCTTCTGACCTGTGTATAAATAAACTAAGAACCCTAATTTTATAAAGAAACTGACATATCATTTCTTATTTTATTTTATTAATTTAATTATTATTAATTTAG
>APFE031095088.1:208261-239793 GCA_000404065.3 Pinus taeda | reverse complement strand
AACCCTAGATAAAGAAGAAATGAATCCGACCATATCTTGTAATGCATTGGATGGAATTACCACTCCTCAAACTATCAAGATAGAAGGACATATGAAGAAGAAAAAGGTAACAATGTTGATTGATTCAGGGAGTACCCATAATTTTATTCATTGTAAGATAGCCAAGGAATTGAATTGCTTCCTATATCTAGCACCAAAGTGTCAAGTGATGGTTGCAAGTGGAGGAACCATAAATTACTATGGAAAGTGCCATAATATCAAGCTATCCATGTGAGAATATGTATTGAATAACCCAATGCTTTCCATTCTGATGGGTGGTGCTAATGTTGTACTAGGAGTCCAATTGCTCAATCCTTGGGTACAATAGCTTTTAATTTTCAAGAAATTTTCATGAAATTTTCTTCAAAAGGAAATGAAGTTGAATTAGGAGGTATTGCAGGGAAACCAGGAAAGATGATCATCTTTAATGGAATGACAAAGCTTATAAAGAAAGAACAACGAGGCATAATTGCACAATTATGTTCGCTAGTGGTTCCCACATCGAAATCATCTATTTCTCCAGATCTCCAAAAATTCTTGGAAAATCATTCCAAGGTATTTGAGACTCCCAAAGGTCTCCCATATTTGTGATCATGATCATGCTATTCATTTTATTCCAAGAAATGTACCTCCAAACATCAGGCCTTACATATATCCCTATGCCCAAAAGAGTGAAATTGAAAGTATGGTTGCAAAAATGCTAGAGGCTGGTATAATTCAACCTAGTCAAAGTTCTTTTTCTGCTCCAGTGGTATTGGTGCACAAGAAGGATGGATCGTGGCACATGTGTTCGGATTATAGGGAGCTAAACAAGCTCACTATTAAAGATAAAATTCCCATTCCTGTCATTGATGAACTATTGGATGAATTGCATGGACCAATTTACTTTGCCAAGTTGGATCTTTGTTTAGGATATCACCAAATCAGAATGAAGACTGAAGACATTCTGAAAACAACATTTAGAACTCATGAGGGTCATTATGAATTTTTGGTAAGGCCAAAACCCTCATGAATTTTTGGTCATGCCTTTTGGCCTTACCAATGCACCTTCTACATTTCAAGGTTTGATGAATTCCATTTTCAAACCCTTCCTTAGAAAATTTGTGTTAATATTTTTTTAATGATATACTAATCTATAACAAGTCTAGGAAGTATCATGTTCAACATGTTGACAAGGTGCTCAAACTATTCGAGGAGAAACAATTATATGCAAAAACTCCAAATGTTTCTTTGGAGTACAAGAGGTGGAATATCTAGGTCATATTGTATCTCATGAAGGTGTTAAGGTAAACGCTAGAAAAATTAAAGCCATTAAGGAATGGAAAATCCCTACATCCATAAAGCATCTGCGAGGATTTCTCATGTTGACAGGGTATTATCACAATTTTGTTAGGAATTATGGGAGAATAGAAGCAACTCTAACAACATTATTGAAGACAGATGCATTTTATGGACTCCAGAGAAATGAAGGCATTTGAACATCTTAAAGAGGCAATGCGCCAAGCACCGATCTTAGCTACGCCGAACTTCACAAAAATGTTTATTTTGGAATGTGATGCCCCAGGAAATGGAGTTGGTGCTGTTTTAATGCAAGAACAAAGACTCATTGCTTTCGAAAGTCATCCAATCAAAGGAAAATATTTACACAAAGTTATTTATGAGAAGGAAATGTTGGCAATACTACATGCACTTAATAAATGATGAACCTACCTAATGGGAAGACACTTCAAGGTAAAAATGGATCATGAACAAAGATTATCTTTAGAAGAGCAACAAAAATGGGTCACAAAGATGTTGGGTTATGACTTTGAAATCATCTACAAAAAAGGGAAGCAAAATGTTGTGGGAGATGCACTCTCAAGAAAGGATGAGGATGTGGAAGCATTGCTTTGTGCCATTTCTATTATCCAACTAGATTGGATAAACGAAGCAAGGGATGAATGGAAGAATGACGAAGAAGTGTGGGCACTCATTCAAAATTTACAACAAGATTCTAGTACATCTGATACATTTAGTTGGAAGAATGATTTGTTATGGTACAAACATCACTTATACCTATCTCATAATTCCCAACTCAAACAAAAGATTCTTATGGAATTGCATGCCTCTCTCTTAGGAGGGCACTCGATATTTCTAAAAACTTACCATAGGGTTAGGAAGGAATTTTTTTGGGATGGCCTTAAATACGATATTCAAAAGTTTGTGGTGGAATGTTTGGTTTTCCAACAAAATAAAGTTGAAACAATTAAGACCCCGGGTCTATTACAACCTTTATCCATTCCAAGTCAATGTTGGGAGGAGGTTTCAATGGATTTTATCATAGGTTTACCCAAGTCCAAAGGAATGAGTGTCATCATGGTGGTAGTTGATAGACTTACCAAGTATTCAAACTTTTTTGCATTATCTCATCCATTTAAAGCCAGTACATTTTCTACTACATTTATGGAAAAAATTCAAAAGCTACTTGGAAACCCAAAGATTATTGTAAGCTATAGAGATCACATTTTCACTGGAAATTTTTGGAAAGAATTATTTTCTTCTCTTGGTACTCAGTTAGCTCATAACTCATCTTATCATCCTCAATCTGATGGGAAAACTGAGATAGTAAAAAAATGTTTGGAAGGATATATTCGTTGCTTTGTATATGATAAACAAACACAATGGGTCAAATGGTTGCCTCTGGCTGAATGATGGTATAACACTTCCTTCCATACTGCAGCAAAAATGATCCCATTTATGGCACTTTATGGATATCACCCACCATCCATCATATCATATTTAAGAGAAAATTCTACGGTTCAAGTAGTGGAAGATCACATTGAGCATCAACAACAAGTTCTCCAACTCTTAAATGATAACCTATCTTTGGCACAAAATAGAATGAAACAATAGGAAAATCAACATCGTAGCGAAATAAGTTTTGATGTAGGTGACTGGTACTTCTACTGCTACAACCATATAAAAAAATTTCCCTCAAGCAAGCTAATAAGGATAATAAATTATCACCAAAGTATTATGGTCCGTACAAGGCGTTGCAAAAGATTGGTATTATGGCATACAAATTGGAGCTTCCTGCAACTTCCTGAGTGCACTGAGTTTTCCATGTTTCATGCTTAAATAAGGTTATTGGTGACAAGCTCCCAGTTCAAATAATATTTCCAAAACTTGACGAGGAAGGAAAAATCATATTGGAACCTGAAGCATCCAAAGAAACAAGAACTCAAAAACTATGAAATCAATCAATTTCAGAGTATCTCGTCAAGTGGAAAAACTTACCCACTGAAGATTCCACATGGGAGGTAGATAATTTTATACAAAAGCACCCAGAACTACTTAAGCGTTGAGGACAACATTTTTTTGAAGGAGAGGGGCATGTTAAGTCCCTATAATACTAGCGATTCCCCCATTACTATTGTCATTATAGCCCTTATTGTTATTGTTGTGCTCCTATTGTACCCATGTTGTTATTATTGTGCCCCATAGAAGCCCACTATTGTTATTGTTATGCCCTTATATTATTATTGTTATATCAACTTTGATTATATTGTGACCCCTTAGAATCCTATATATAGAAAGATTGTCAATTATATCATCCAAGATTTGTTCATTTGTGTAATGTAAAGGAGGTTTCCCCCTCGAAGAGGATGATTCTGAAGTCATTGAACTATCTTTTCTATCTTTTTGTGAGCTAGTTTCTTAACATTATTCTCTCTTTGAACTCCTTTAGCTAGAACCTTCCCTGTAGATGTTGACCTAATTACATAGTCTTGAGATCTAAAAAGAACATCACAACCTTTGTCACACATCTGAATTACACTCAACAAGTTATGTTTTATACCATCTACAAACAATACATATTGAGATTTTCCTCTTCCGTTGTTCAGACAGACTGTACCCTTTCCTCTAATTCTTCCTGCTTCATCATTACTGAATGTGAAATTTCTAGTTTTATTTTCATTTAGGTAAAATAACTTGCTTTTATCTCCCGTCATATATTTAGAGCAGCCACTGTCCACATACCATTTATTATTTTGATCTTGAGTGTACATAACTAAGGTACACTTTTCAGGTTTCTTTTCTTCTACCTTCTTTCTCCAGTGCATGCATCCAATTGTTTCATATATATTCTGAGATGTTAATCTATTATCTTTAAGCTTACATTCATGTGACTTGTGCCCAAAGTTGTGACAATAGAAACATTCAGCGATATCAAGGAGTGGAGCAAATGCATTTTTGTCTACATTCATATTTGTTTTAACATTCGTGAATCCATTCTTTCTCATCTTAAAATTTCGAAAATCAATTCTTTTGACATAAGCTCTACAATTTATGGCTTTATGTCCAAAATTTTTACATCAATAAGAATATCCATAAAACAAATATATGTACTTGGTAGTGGATGTTGTTTGTGAATCTAACCAACTTAACATTTGATAACCCTATCTTCTGAAGAAGTGTGGTTTATGATAGGTTGTGTATTGATTGTCCATTTCTTTTGCCTTATGTACTACACCGACAATGTTCCTTTGCAGTTGTTCACTTGATGTTGAAGTGTTTTTCAAATTTTTATTCTTATATTAATGTGAGTTTTCATCCTCTCTCCCAGAAGCTTTTACAAAGGTGCTTGTTCTTTTATCCTCTGCCTTAGATTTACTGTATTCTCCTTTATAACCTAATCTTATTTTTGTGAGTGGAGACCTTTGAGAATTCAAATCACTTATCAACTCCTATGAGCTCAAAAATGGATGAGGAATGAGTTAAGGTGCATCCTATCCTCTCATCCCTTCCTCCATGGAACTAACTCTATGGAAGACCATTCAATGCCACCATTAATGAAAAAACCTCCTTCATCTTCCTATAAATTGACCACTCATCTAAGTGATCAGGCGTTGGATTATGTTGAATTGTAAGGAGATAATGCTGCTATGAGATTTGGCTTTGAAGCAAGTATTGTGATGCTACAATTTTGTCATGCTTTTGATGTGATGTGGATGGGATCCAAGCTGGAGGAATGGCTTTGAATCAGACACCAATGGTTGTAATTCCTTCTTCTATCTAATAAAGTGTTTGAACCTTTTCCCCATATGTTTGTATTGTTTCATAATGCTTAAGTGTGTGAATTGTATCTGATTCCTTTCATTTATATTCAATAGATCGTATGCTTTAATCGGTTTTTGTCTTCTGTTGTGTTTACAAGGTACTTCTCAAGTGGATTAAGTACAAGAAGGAGCAACGAAATCAATACAAGGGAGATGAGAGGAAAGTGGAACTACAGGTAGGCCTTCTATCTTCTCATCTTATCTATCACTTATAGGAAAAGTCTAAAACACTTTAAACTATTTTTCTAGATACAACTACTTATCTATTTAATTAGTATTTATCCGTAGATGCTAAATACTCCAAAACAAATTGGCGACCATACTAGGGAAAGAATCCTCTTTCCTAGTAGCTTATCCACCTCTTAAGACATCCTTGTAGACCTTATTTGTGTTCATAGATTGTAATTCAATTGTTTACATTGAAAAATTGATCAAAAATGTGTTAAATTGCCTCTTGAAATGGCTTACTATCACCAACGTAGGCTTGTGAGGGAAATAGTGCACTGCAGAGCACCCCTAGCTTAGGTAAAGTGCTCTGAAGCACACTATGTCCCACTCTAGGCTGCGCTGATCCTCCTAGGATCAATTTCCTGCCTTTGGAAAGAGTTTTTTGCCAAATTTTCTCTGCTTTATTGTTTACTAATTGATCAGTGAATGCTATGTCTCAAAAAATGAGTTGTTATCTCTTGGTATAGCATAAATTTGATTCGATTGATTAATGTTTATTCATGTTTTATTTTTCATTACTGATCAATAGTCAAAGTTAGGATATAACTGATTAGTCTTCATTCGAAAGAAAGTGAGGAAACCGATTCATTTGTGCTCAAAATGACTTTTAATCTAATGAATCTACCCTCTAATACTAGCTATCCATCATATTTACAAGACAAGTCATCATTTACATTGGTAAAACATCCTCCATGAGAGAAAATCCAAGATCACAGTCAAAACACAGTGAAATGGCAATCTTGTGTAAAATTTGTCCTATGCGCTTTTTTGCAGGTCCATTGTGGAGGTGTTCCCGGTATCCAAATTGGGCTCATGATATCGCATTAGAAAGATCTTCACGTATTCTTTCTAAAACATCTTGGATTTCTTCATTTGAAGCTCATTTGACCCCTCAAAATCGTATTCTCCCAAGACTGCTTCTGTGTCCAAAAAGGGGCAGAAAGGTCATTTCTGGAGTGCTTTTAACCTTTTGGTAGACTAGTTCTGCTCCAAAAGCTTAGAAAATGCATAGGGTGCATGTAATCATCGCTCTGAATCCAAAAATGCAAACCATTTGTCTATTGCGTGTCCCTATGAAAAGCAGAGCCAGATTTCCTGTGTAAAAATTGCCAAAATTTGTCAAAGGAAAAAATTCCTCGAATTTTGATCAAAATTTGTGGCCAATACCACCATCAAGCATCTTGATGAGCCAAGGAAGCTTCAACAAGCAACCTAAGCCTATAATCCTCCTTTTTTCCTTCGAGTGCTTGTTTCAACCTTCTTTTCATTTGCTTGACCCTTATGTTGCAAATTTTGTTCCGAGTCATGTAATGGTAAGCCATATGCCTGACGATTTAGTTGTTCCTGGTAATCCTGCCCCCCTTGTGTGGTTTTCTCTGATTCTAAGGTTCATCTCTCAAACTTTCACTGCCACTTTTTTCCTTCCCCTCTTAATCTTTGTCTTCTTTGTCCATGTTTGCTAAGTTTTGAAGCTGTGTACCCCTAGAGAAGGTATGGAAGGAGTGAGTATGGGTGATTAGGAATAAGGGAAGGGGAAATGATTTTATGTGTTATTGGTGGACTAATGAGAAGGAGGGTATAAACTATGAAAATTAGATAGAGGGACTAAGGTTTTAGGATGTTGCTTTGGGGATGAAGGAATAAGGGATATGGAGGAATATGTAGGAGGGGTTAGGGTTTTGAAAATAGGTGAAAGGAGATATGGGAGGGATTAGGGTTTTTAGGAATAAGTGAGAGGAGGTATAGAAAGGGTTAGGGTTTTTAAGAAATAAATGGAAGAATTTTAGGGTTTTAATTTTGGCATAGAAAATTACCCTCAATTAAATGAATTGAATGCCAAGAGTGAAGCTTAGGGGTAACACTTACTTGCTTGAGGGCCAAAGAAGGAAAACACATTGTTTTTGGGTGGCAGGAGGGTCTTTTGGCCCTTTCTAGCCTTATGTGCAGAACCTATTTCTATGTGCATCACTGTTAAGTTTTGCACTAGGGAGAACTTCCCTACGCGCATTTCTCCCTTCCTATGAGCAGTGCTCCAGCCTTCGTGCGTAGCCCCACCTCCAACTACCATTTGTGCAATGTCCTCTTCAAGTTGACTTTTAACTTCCTTCTTGATATCAAAATCTAGGTCCCAATACCTCATTGTAAATCTTATCCTATCTAGTTTCCAGAACTTCCCTTGGTTTTCACAATGGGCTTCATTTACCCCTCCAAAATTGCAATCTCCCAAGACTGGTCAAAACGTGTAGAATGAGGCTACCAAAATGCAGAGTGATGTTACAGTCAACCTTTGGAGGTTGTCCACACCTCCAAATTGAGCTCATGATAGCTCATTGTAAATTTCTCTGTGTCTAGTTATCATTGGACTCATCAAGCAAGTCTTTTGGACATTCCAGATAGGAGAAAAATTGCTTTTCCCAACGTCATTTGAGAAGTCCATCAACTCTCTTGAGGAAAATGATGTTTTGGACATTTCTCCCAAACCATGAGACCTATGTAAAACCTGAAGGATGTTTTTCTTCTTTGGTCTATGATAGACAACAACCTCTCTCACTTTTGTCAAATTCATATTTTCTTGGTCAGACACATCATTTGAATAAAAACTATCCTGATATGTGGAACAGGGGATTCGTAGAAATGAAGGGAAATGAAGGGGATGAGGGGCTTATAAATTCTTGAGAAAATTTTGGGAAGTAGGGAGGGATGTTACGAAGCAGGGGAAAGTGGAATTTCAAGGATTTAGGGAGGGAAAGGGGTCCAAAAGGGTGAAACACAGGCCTAGCCTAGAAAAGTGTCAAATTGTAGCAATAGGCTAGGGTTTGTGGGAAAACAATGAATTTGAGGGATTTCAATAATGGGAAGTGATTAAGAAGGTATATTAAGGATAGGGGAAGGTGTATGAGCATCAGGATACAAGTTTTATTGATGATTTGACCATCCAAGAAAAATTACCTTCAAAACCCTAGGAGAGGGAAATGAGCCTTACCTAAGCACAACTGAAGCACAAACAAGGTGTAAAATGACCCATTGGAACCTGAAATAATGATGACAACTATTTATATGATGGTACACTCAGACGAATGGTTACATGGATCAATACTTCAAAAAATTTGGAAGGAGTGAAAGCAATCCTAGACATAATACCTAGTGACCAAATTTTACTTGAAGACTCACTGAAATGACAAAAAATTGACTTTGACACCCCAAGACCACTTTATAAGAGCATATTTGATCACTAGTGGAAGGCTACAGAGATTGAAAATAACATTGGCCTGATTGGGGATGGAAACTCCTTGGAGGTGTCAAGAACAACGTAGACCAAGTGCCTAACCATGTGAGCCAATATGGTCAAAAAATAAAGAAAACTTACTAATTGCTGAAACTCAACATAACAAGTTGACTCAATACTTACTAAAATAAAAATCTTACTAAAATTATTGATGGTAGCAAATCACCGAGACGTGAGGGCTTCAAATCTTGATGGCAACCACTTGCTTGCTAAAGAAATATATACAATCATGTGAAGTGAACCTTCCAATGTAACCAATCCAACAGATGGCTACTCACTGAAATTCTGCTCTCACTTTCCCCGAGAAGGTAGAACGATGTACATGTAGGAAACTCAAAATAATGATTGAAACCAAGGCTTATGCTAATAAAATAGACAACATTCATCTTCTCCAATGCTTACAAAAGAATGCCGAAGGGATCTTGAAAATCCTGAAGCACTAGCTTGTCTTGAGATCCAACAGAAAAAATACAAATACTCCCTTCATTCTGATTCGAAAGAACAATTGGTTGCTGATTGATAGGAAGGCATAAAGAAGTATAAGCTTCTTCTATCTGAGTGTTGGCTGTAAATTCCTCAAGCATGAGGAATTATGACTTGATTTCTAGTGTACTGTCTCTCTCAGGCTCATACTCCTCAATTTCATATTCTAAGTCATTCTTAAATAGAAAACATTCTTCAAGATTATCAAACATGACAACCCTATCATCTTCATGAAAGATAACAATATCTATTCGCTAATCTATAAATCTAATTTCAAGACTGTCCTCATTTTTAAAAGTGGAAGAAGCTTCACTAACACCTTGTTGACGATGTGAACACTACAAACCTGTATTAGCTTGGGCTGAAACATGACGTTTCAGTAGTTGATCTATCTCATCTTCAGACAGAGGAGATAGAACTTTTTGTTTTATTTTGCTAAAACAATAATTGTCTTCTTTCCCTCCTAAAGTTTGGCAAGGATGTTGAATATCTTCATTAATTACAAGCAAATGAGTATATAAATTTTCATCAGACTGCTGATTCATTTCATGTGATTCATGTTCACTATCAAGATGCAAAATTCCTTCATCTTCAAGAAAAGAGAAAGCTACTGTATGCTGACTATGATCTTGTGTATCGAAGTGACTGGCTTTTTGAGACTATTGTTGAAGGGAAAAATCAGAGAAGGATTCAATGATTTCTTCATCATCACGATCTGAATCTAGATCTAAAATAGCCAACTTGACTTTATCACAATCTGAAATTGGAACTTGATTTTCTTGAGTACTTTCTTTTGCTATGAGCAGATTTGAAATAAGACCTCGTCTTCCATCATTTTCAATTGTACTAAGATCTTGAACCTGCTGTAAGTTTTCCTAAGCATCTTGATAAGTATCCTCTGAGCTCTCTTTATGTACCTGAAATGGATTTTCATACTGATATTCCATGATCTGATTGTCCATGAAGTCATCATCTTCATAAACTTTCTCAATATTTTAAGAAAACTATAAACATGTTCACAACAATTATGAACTAATATTAAGGATAGACAAGATTCTTTATACCTTTCAAAGAACATGGTATGAAAATCCTTTAAACAGTAAATACAAGTAAGCGGCAAACTTTTATACGAAGATCCAGCTTCACCTTCTAGAGTGGCCATGAATATCTTCATCAAGCAGACTTCAGGAAAATCACCCTTCAACTTGCGAGTATGAATGTGAAATCTAACCAGATGTAAAGCAACATCATTCCTATCATCATCTTTAAACATAAGCAAATTCCTTTGCCAATCTACCTTAGGAATTTAATTTGGGAAACTTAGAAGGTTATCTTGGCTCATCGGAGCATACCTTCGAGCCAGAAAATCCATTTTGATAACAATGAATTCACCAAGAAATTCTTCAGGCTACTGGTTCTTGAAGAGTGGAGTTGCCATAAAAATTCTGAACCTTTGGATTTTTCGACACTAGAATTGCTAGGTGAATGATTTCAGCCTTCTCATGCATCTGATCGATGTTCACCATCAGCAATCAGATCTGAACTTTGATGATCTTTCCCAGATCTAAACTTTGATGATCTTTCCCAAAGAAGATCTATCACCTCTTCCCCATTATGGTTGCCACTATGTTATCACTTGGACTGAACCTCAGGCTGAAGGAAAGCAATGCCAGGGTAACCACAAACCACGCTTAGCCAAGTAGCTAGCCCTACTAGGCCAGGAGAGGGCTCTCTCCTTAAGGATCTCAGCCAAGATGACTGGATCAAGAAAATGATATTAGGCTAGGTATAGTAGCACAAGGTTTGATTTTATTTTGAAGGGTTTTGTTGGATTAGGAGGAGCCAAACAGTTAGGGCAAGGAAATTAGGTCAAAATTGCAGGGTATTCGATGGGGCAAGGTAGGTATAAAGTTTAGCACTCTAGGGTTTTGATGGGTGAGGTGTTTCAAGACAGGTGAGAAGCTAGGAAGAGCATGCAATCACCATGGATCCTTCCTAAACTGAAGAAAACATAAACTATGAATATTTTCCCAAAGCACAACATTAATGTTATGGGTTCTTCTTATCAGCTTGAAAACACCCACCTAGAAGCAATGAAATGATTAATGAAGTACAAAAAACATTTTAACATATGATCACAAGAGAGGAAACTGAACTAAACATCATACCACATGGATTCCAAAGAAATAGCTACAATTTTTCATTAATCTCCCGCTAAACTGATACAAAATGATGTCCAATCAAAGCATAAGCATCCAGCTGAGTCCAACCCTTAAAATGGGAAAGAAGAAGAAGATATAGACATTGATTCAACCTCCTCCCATCCTCAAGGGTCGAATGCCTAAGATGAGGAGCTAATATAACCAACACTAAACAAGAAACTGGAATCTAGGCATCCTAACAACTTGCCTCTAAATGTGAGGAAATTGATTCATTTGTGCTCAAAATGACTTTTAATCTAACGAATCTACCCTCTAATACTAGTTATCCATAATATTTACAAGAAAAGTCGTCATTTACATTGGTGAAACATCCTCCATGAGAGAAAATCTAAGATCACAGTCAAAACATAGTGAAATGGCAATCCTGTGCAAAATTTGTCCTATGTGCAGCGCCGCTAGCCCTATGCGCAACACTTTTTGCAGGTCCCTTTTGGAGGCCTTCCTGGTATCCAAGCTGGGCTCATGATAGCTCATGGGAAATATCTTCAAGTATTCTTTCCAAAACATCTTGAATCTCTTCATTTGAAGCTCATTTGACCCTTCAAAAGTAGATTCTCCTAAGACTACTTTTGTGTGTCCAAAAAGGGGCAGAAAGGTCATTTTTGGAGTGTTTTTTAACCTTTTGGTAGACTAGTTCTGCTCCAAAAGATTATAAAATGCATAGGGTGCATGTAATAATCACTCTGAAACCAAAAATGCAAACCATTTGTCCATTGGGTGTCCCTAGGAAAAGCGCAGCGCCACATAGAGCCAGATTTCCTGTGTCAAAATTTCCAAAATTTGTCAAAGGCAAAATTCCTCCAAATTTGATCAAAATTTGTGGCCAATACCACCATCAAGAATCTTGATGAGCCAAGGAAGCTTCAGCAAGCAACCTAAGCCTATCATCCTCCTTTTTTCCTTCGAGTGCTTGTTTTAGCCTTCTTTTCATTTCCTTGACCCTTATGTTGCAAAGTTTGTTCTGGGTCCTGTAATGGTAAGCCATATACTTGATAATTTGGCTGTCCCTGATAATCCTACCCCCCTTGTGTGGTTTTCTATAATGCTGAGGTTCATCTCCTGAACTGTCACTGCCACTATTTTCCTTTTCCTCATAATCTCTGTCTTCTTTGTCCATGTTTGCTAAGCTTTGAAGTTGTGTACCCCTAGAGAAGGTATGGAAGGAGTGAGTATGGGTGATTAGGAATAAGGGAAGGGGAAATGATCTTATGTGGTATTGGTGGACTAATGAGAAGGAGGGTATAAACTATGAAAATGAGAGAGAGGGACTAGTGTTTTAGGATGTTTCTTTGGGGATGAAGGAATAAGGGATATGGAGGGAGATGTAGGAGGGCTTAGGGTTTTGAAAATAGGTGAAAGGAGATATGGGACAGATTAGGGCTTTTAGGAATAAGTGAAAGGAGGTATAGAAAGTGTTAGGGTTTTTAAGGAATAAATGGAAGCATTTTATGGTTTTAATTTTGGCATAGAAAATTAACCTCAAGTAAATGAATTGAATGCCAAGAGTGAAGCTTAGGGTTAACACTTACTTGCTTGAGGGCCAAAGAAGGAAAATACAGTGTTTTTTAGGTGGCAGGAGGGCGTTTTGGCCCTTGTTGGCCCTATGTGCAGCACCACCTATAGGTGCACAACACATCTTTCTATGCGCAGTGCCATTAAGTTTTGCACTAGGGGGAACTACCCTACATGCAACGCTCCCTTCCTATGTGCAGCGCTCCAGCTTCCGTGTGCAGTGCCACATCCAACTGCCCTATGCGTAACATCCTCTTCAAGATGCCTTTTGACTGCCTTCCCTATGTCCAAATATATATCCCGATAGCTCATTGGAAAGCTTATCCTCTCTAGTTTCCATAACTTCCCTTGGTTTTCAATATGGGCTTCATTATCCCTCCAAAGTTGAAATCTCCCAAGATTGGTCAAAATGTGCAGAATGAGGCTGCCAAAATGCAGAGTGTTGTTGTAGTGAATATTTGGAGGTCTTCCTCAACTCCAAATTGAGCTCATGATAGCTCATTGGAAATATTGCTGTGTCTAGTTAGCATTTTACTCATTACACAAGTCTTTTGGAGATTGGAGCTAGGAGAAAAATTTCTTTTACCAAGGCCATTTGAGAAGTGCATCAACTCTTATGAGGCAAATGATGTTTTGGACATTTCTCCCAAACCATAAGACCTGTGTAAAAACGGAAGGAATTTTTTCTTCTTTGGTCTATTATAGACAACAACCTCTCTCACTTTTGTCAAATTCATATTTTCTTGGTCAAAAACATCATTTGAATGAAAACTATCCCGATATGTGGAACAGGGGATTCATAGAAATGAAGGAAAATGAAGGGGAAGAGGGGCTTCTAAATTCTTGAGAAAATTTTTGGAAGTAGGGAGGGATGTTAGGAAGTAGGGAAAAATGGAATTTCAAGGATTGAGTGAGGGGAAGGGGTCCAAAAGGGTGAAACACAGGCCTAGCCTAGAAAAGTGTCAAATTGTAGCAATAGGCTAGGGTTTGTGGGAAAATGACGAATTTGAGGGATATCAGTAATGGGAAGTGTTTAAGAAGGTATATTAAGAATAGTGGAAGGAGTATGAGCATCAGGATACAAGTTTTGTTGATTATTTGAACATCCAAGCAAAAATACCTTCAAAACCTGAGGATAGGGAAATGAGCCTTACCTAAGCACAACTGAAGTGAAAACAAGGTGTAAAATGACCCATTGGAACCTGAAATAATGATGACAACTCTTTGAATGATGGTACACTAAGCCGAATGGTGACATGGACCAATACTTGTAAAACTTTGGAAGGAGTGAAAGCAATCCTAGACCTAATACCTAGTGACCAAATTTTACTTAAAGACTCACTGAAATGACAAAAATTTGACTTTGACACCACAAAACCACTTTATAAGAGCATATTTGATCATTGATGGAAGGCTGCAAAGACTAACAGTAACATTGGTCTTATTGGGGATGGTAGCTCCTTGAAGGTGTCAAGAACACCGTAGACCAAGTGCCTAACCATGTGGGCCAATAAGGTAAAAAACTAAAGAAAACTTACTAATTTCTAAAACTCAACATAACAACTTGACTGTCAATTTTGTTTGTCTAGGAATTCTCTATCGAAAAACCACAACATCAAGTTTCATACTATGCCCTTTCATCTGATTAGAAATTATGTCTACCTGATCCTCTTTTATTCCTTCATCAGGATTTTTGATGAAGGACTAAACACTTGTGATTAAACAAAAGCGTTTATTTCCCTTCCTCCCTATCTAGCCCACGAAGAGAATATTGTAACACTACCTAAAAGGATGTCATCTTGACCACCCAAATAACATACAACTGAGATACCTTCTAGGACTCCATGAGATCCCCCAATGGAAAAGGTTTAGCATAAGAACTAGGTCTAGAAATGAAAACATAGTAAATATCATGATCATAGTATGAATCCGCTTTGTATTAAAGTTGCAAGTTCCCACAATTGATCAAATCTGACATTCTGATGGCGTTCCTGAACACTTTTCATCGTTTCGAGTACCAATTCTGGCCTTTGCGATGCGTAATTTTCACTTACAGAATACACGGCTTCCTGAAATTGTTCATTTGGGTCATCCATATGTGATATGAGATTGTTGAGAAAACCCTTTATATCAGTATTTCTAGACAATAAAGATGCTACACTTAGGAAGTTTGAAATTACAATTAATATCCCAAGACAAACAACATCATTGCTATCATCTAACCACTTTTGTAATTATTTTCTCACTAACGTTATCTGTTCATAATCCAGAACAGAGCCAACAATCCGAACAATATGCTCAATAACATGGCAGCTAACATGACGTGTATCAGTGGAATAATCTTCTTCTAAGTAGGCTATCACAACGTGAAGAAATTTTTGCGAGCGTAATAAAACTACTAAATGCTCCTTATTGCACAGATCTCATCTTAGAAATGTCCCAAGTGCACTCATTGCCCGATGATGAATCTCTGTTGCAACCTTTCCAATATGCCACACTTAATAGGGTGGCAGTAATCCACCAATGGTATGTAATGCATGTGGTTGCCACCAAATCCCCAATTCATGCAACTCAAATAATTTATCCAATAACTCCACAAAACATAATCTTAGTGCAGGATCCTTCTCTAGATTCAAGCAATCAGTAAATACTTGCAACAATGTCCCTAGACAAGGACCCACACAATTTCTAGCATTTTGAAGAAATTCTTTAAAGAGAAATGTTCCATATGAACTCCCCAACCATTTAGAATACCTAGCTGTAACAACTCCAAGAAGATCTTCTGTATGCATTGCATACAATTCTTTTCCAGAAGATAACACAACTGCACAGAGAAGATTATTCATCAATAGAGTAGCATGTTGCTGTAATTATCAATTATCATCAAAAGACTGAAGTTGAAGCAACAATATTGATAATTCCAAACAATATGGCATGCATAATGCTCCTCCTTTCTCTATCAGACTTTCCAGAAGTTGTACCACCCATAACACTAATAACAAATTCTTATCTATTTAATTCCTTCACTTTGGAAACTTGAAGTGAAGATTCATCCAGACGCGGTCTAGAAAAATGTGCATTAGAATGAGTTTCCATGAAATCTTCAACCTTTAATGTTACCATTTTCCTAGCTATGCCTGGCTTTGTTACTCTTTTATAACACCCCTAAAATCGTGAATCAATCTTTGTCTCTTCCTTTATCTCCTCGTTTGAATTCTGCAACTTGAATTTTTGTTTTCTTGGAAAGAAGGATCGTGAAAAAAATTAAGTATTCTACTAACTGTTCTTCTCATTTGCTCCTGAAAGAGATTTTTTGTCTGCGTTAACATTTTGACACATGGATGATAACTTGGATACTTTCATTTCCCTTTAGCATGCCTGGGATTTTTTGGGGCATAAAACAAAATTGTGTTGAAACAATTAGCAGCCTTTTTTCACCTGTGATCTCTTTGGATGCGTTAAACAAGAAACAATTGTTTCGAATGTACACTGTGTAAAATCATCAGGTTTGAAGCTTAATTTGGATAGGAAGTCCTCTTATATCATGCTTTTTTAAAAGTTCCTGATACTCTCTTGCGCTATCTTGGTTTCAATCAACCATGATCTTGTTCTCTGAACAATTATCAACATTAAAATGGTGTCATTTATGAGTAGCAGTTGGTAATGGGCAGGAAGACATGAGGAACAGAATCTTTGCATCTGTGTGACAAGTTGGGCCATCAGGTTTCCCAAGGTATATCAAAGAATCACGATCACAACCCATAAATACATTTGACACATTTATGAAATTCGAGGAAGCTTCTCCGTTTGTCCACAGAGATGATCTTGATCAACTGTAGAATGTAGCTTTGCAGGTTGTCCATGTTCTACGAACAACTTCCCTATTTTCAAAGCCTTGCATCAGGATAGCCCTTGTATCGATGAGTTGTGCAATTGTTACTACCAAGCTTTTCTCATCCCACTTTATAGTCTCTAAGAGACTTTCAACCTGAAGTTTGCACGTTTTAAGGCCTTGAGCTTCCCATTGAAAATAATTTCTTGATGTAGCTCCTCTTCTACCTTCATAGTATGTTCTGAACTCATGCGGAAATAATGGGAGGCACATTTTTTGTAATTCAATTGTACTTAATGGATGAGGGGGATAGTTTCACCACTTTGGTTGAGTAACTTTTGAAACTGTTGCAGTGGGTTCGTCCACACACATTTCAAAGATTATCACTACTGATGTGTAATCAAACAAATGTCCCTGCGCCCAATTGAATGTTTCTATACCATTCTCTAAAGTATGGGAGCAATTTACGGTCCAATATTCTTCTCGCTCATGTGCTTGTATTTCCTAGTACCTCTCAACAACAAAACCAAGAGATGGAAAATGGCAAGGTCCATAGCTTAAGATAAGCTTTCTCTCATCATCAGAAAAAGAAAGCAAGAAGGCATCTCTCAATAGCATAGTTTGAAACCGAGTGAAGGAGGCACCAATTCTAAGATCAATTTCTTGTTTGGCATCAACTGCATCTACAAAATACTGATACCAACCTCTGCACAGATTCATGGATATCTCTTTCAATCAAAGCAGAGAAATAAGCTTGCCATATGTTTAGATAAGGATTAGCAACACGACAGACATCTATGACCTCAAATGCTATGTTCTCTCCTTCTCTATCACAATGCAGCCACAAAACTAGCCATTGGCATCTCCTAGCTTCCTCAGGATCATTAAATACATGAACTACTGCACTGGTTGATCTTTGAGTCAATTATTCATTCAGCCATATCTTCTAATCCAGAAGCCTCTTTCGGGAGTGTGATATACCGTTGGAAATCTCTTTTCGAGCCACTTCTAATGAACACACTTATGGCATGTTTTGCACTGAAGCTCATGTGAAAACATCTCTGAAAACCAGACATAGTAAAAGCCCATTTTGATCATTGGTGACAGGCTGCGAAGATTGGAACTAACATTGGCCTTACTAGGGATGGCTGCTCCTTGGAGGTGTCAAGAACACGTAGACAAAGTGCCTCATCCATTGGGAAATATGGTCACGAAAAATATGTAAACCCAAAACAACTCATACCAATCCAAAAACATATAGACACTGCAATCTGTACATAAACAAATACTAAAAACTGAAATGTTACCTTGGGCAGCTTATTTATTTACAAACCTACCCTACTCTGGTGCAAAATTGATAGATCAAGTAATGTTGTAATGCCAGACCAACCAATCAAGCAGCTGTGGCAATGATGATGCTAGGGAGTGCCTGAACTAGGACATAATTAGAAATGCTGACGGCCATACATGCACACAATGCTTCTCGCTATGTAAAAGACAATCTAGTTTTTCATTCAAACTGAAAAAAATATCCCATATATGCAACAATAGGATCATAGAAACCAGACCATGTTTGCTGCCCTAACTCCTCAACATATGCTTCAAGATGCAAACTGTCAATGCAAACATCTAAGGGTGACATTACCTTTCCTTCCTTCTGCTAAAAAAGGTCCCCAAAGAATGGGACTTGATAGTCCAAATCCTGGGACTATATTTGGATCTCCAACTCGGCAAGATATTCTTTAATTTTAATGGCAAGCTCTTGCAAAAAATCCACCTTAACTTTATGGCTACATTGACAGGATTTTAGATAAGAAGAAAGAGATGAAGCAAAGTTCTCATCTACCTCATCATCTGTGCACATATCTTCCCATTCTCTAAAGCCTTGAATAGAGGCCACCTCTATTTTGAATTCTTTCTCTTTCTCCATCCATGTTTCAAGAAAGATACACCAAAAATCTGCAAATGACTTAATAGATCTGATAGGAAAACCTTTAATCCATCTTCTACATTTTCCTTGAAATGAATCAAAGAACAATTTGATGAAGACATCTTCTTTTTTTACTCTAAGAATTTCCACAAATGTTTTAAAATTTTCTATATGTGCATAATTCAAAGTCAGATCTTCCCCATTGAATTTAGGGCCATTGCTCAAAATATATGCATCCTTCGGTAATTTATTAGGAAAACTAGGAATATTAGAAAAAACGATACATGAATACCTTGAATAAATAGAAACAACATCTGAGTCCTTCATTTAGCTAGTGGAGCCACCATCAATACTTTGAAAATCTGGTTTTCAAATAGTGGAGTCGCCAAGTAGATGTTTCAGCCTTCATATGTGTCTGATTGCCATCCACCATCAGTAATCAGATCTGCAACTTGAACAGTCTTTCTTAGAGAAGATCTGTCACCTCATCCCCGGAAACAACACCAATATGTTAGCACTCAGAACGAACCTCAAGGCTAAGAATAGGCAATTCTTAGGTAACCACAGACCAAGCTTTTGATCTGGCATCTAGCCCTACTAGACTAGAGAGGTCTCTCTCTTTGCCAACAAAGAGTGGTTGCAATAAATGAATCTTAGGCTAGCTATAAAGTGCAGGGATTTATTTGAAAGTTTTGGGTCGAAAATAGTAAGAGAAGGGACTATTGGGCTATGGAATTGAGGCCAGTTTCTGTAGGAAAATTTGGGGCAAATTAAGTGAAATGTTGAGCTAGGCAAAGATGTTAATGAGAGAAGAATAGAGGAAAAAGCCTGCTGCCCTGCAGGCATCAATCAGGGATGAATCTCCAGTGGTAGCTTTAGAAGAAAGAGAAACAGAGGGTTACTCAACAGAGCATCTAACAGAGTATGGATTCTACAAATATAACCACTACATTTAACAACAAAATCATTATGAAAGGAGCATCATGCATGGATGGATTCCTAACACTTCTCTTAGATAATGTTGTAACAAGAATTAGCAGAAAAAAGAAAGTATGTAAGTGATCTTACAAGGAACACATGCTGGACATTAAACACCGTGATGGATCTCAAATCTAAAGGGTAGAAACTGCTCCATTAAAAATAATATTCAAAAAAAGCTTTACACAGTCCAAAGCAGCCTCACTCTGCTGCAAAATCAAACCCTTACATCTTCAAAAATCACCTTATATATACCCTATTACATATTAATTGTGATTTCCTAAACATAGGAATCAAAATAAATAAAAAATAAAAAATAAAAAACAAGCAACCACATATGTTTATGTGGTCAAATAAAATAAATTAAAATTTAAGAATTAAATTAAATCACACTAAAATAGAAAAAATGGTTTGTTGTCACTCGAATTGCTGAAGGTGTCATCGCTGGAAATCTGGGATGTTAAACAACTGCTGATTTTATGGCTAAGAAATTCTGCCATCTATTGTCACAGTAGTCCATCCATCTGGCCACATTTTGTCATGCCATACTCCTGCATTGATCATAGGCTCAATGGTGAATGTCTGTCCAGCTTTCATGATACCCACAACTTTATTTCAGCCATAGTGAGGTATATTTGGTGCACAATGGAAGAGCTAGCCAATACCCTGCCCACAATAGGATTTCACCACAGAAACCCTTGACATTGAAGCATGTTGACTGATAACCTCTCCCACTTCACGAAATCTTACTCTAGGTTTCACTATAGCTATTACTTTCTCCAAACACTTATATGTAGACCGAACAAGAAGTTGAGAAGCATCATCAACTTTTCCAACGAAAAAATTCTCATTCAGAATGCCATGGACACCATTGTAATAAATAGTTACATAAAATATCCTCTGAATACAGCCAATTTACTTCAGAGAAACCCCTTTCGCAATAAAATGCTAAAACAAAAATTGGGGTTTTAATAAAAACATAAATAGATAATATGCTTAACATCCTGTCAATATGCTCGTCCTATAGATGAAATTATGTGTGCCTGAGGATAAATGATTTGAAGAGGATTTATTTCAAAGAAAATGGCAACCAAATATGATAATTTTTCACATCGTTGGGGTTGCAAACATGCACATATTTGTCATTGTCTATGTAGCTCAATTTGGGAAAGCATTTGCAAAATGTGAAGGATCTCCACAAACAAAGCACCTCCTTACAACCTCTTCACCAGTAGCACTTACAAAATTCCCATCTCCCTTTCCTCCCCTATCGCTTTTGCTGTTTTTTCAAATCACCCTTCTTCTTCAGTTCCCCTCACCATTAGTGCCACCACAATTTCTTCCAGCACTTGTGTTAGTAGTTTGAATTGAATCCTCCCATTTGAAGAAGTTACAAGTTTGTGTCTGGCAAGTATAGGATCGTCTTCCCCTGTTATTTTCAGTGTTGGCAGTTTGCAAAGGACAAGGCATTTGGCAGCTCTCGTAAAGCACTTCCTATGTTACAGTAGAACCCGCTCTATGCCTTTGAGGCTACCGAGGCAACTCATTTGAACTATGACTGACTTGATGTCCTTGAGGCCGGGGAGCTTGCTATGGACATTCATTGGAACTATGACCTAGTTGTCTTCAATGCAGACATAGACTCTACCTAGAATTTCTTGTCTTGCTATTTCTGGGAGCTTGAGTTCTATTGTTCCATGGAGCTTCTGCAGGCTGTTGTCCTCTTGCCAAACCAGTGAAAGAATTGCGAGAACCTGTCCCACATATGTCGATCAACTCTCTGAGGATCCTGTCACTACCACCATTGCAGCCCAAGCCCGTGCTATATTGAACAAGTATTTCCATTCGCTGAAACAAGAACTAGATTTTGAAAATAGGACCTGGTCCACACGTATTGCATAATTGATTGGTTACAGATGCCTCAGATATTGATCCAGGCAACCACACAACGTTTCTGCAGTGTGGAAAATTTTGACAGCCCACCATGAACTTTCCATCTGGCTTCTTCTTGAATACCATATCAAACTCTTGGCAAACTTGATATCGTGAAATAATCTTGCCAATAGTTCAGTGATCATCCCCTCATGTTGTCTGGGACCTTTCAAAGAAAAGTTCCATGGCCTCAAAAAGCTTCTCCTTGTTTTACTGTGTATCTAGAAAACAAGCTTTCATATGCTGCAATCAAGTCTCCAAAACCTCTACTTTACTCTTTGAACCTATACTCATGTCACATTCCATCATGGCATGAAGGTATGGCTTCCAGAGTTAATATCCCATAGCATCATAGCCCATAACAATTGCCTCACCCAATTTTGTTGGACAAAACTATGTATTTGCATCTTTAGTAGCATAACACTAATCTAATAGCTTTTTAATATGATCATGCATAGTTGCATCAATGCCAATTCCTGTCCTATCCATGCAACTTAGCAATTTAGCTTCACTCACAAGAGGGGGTGGTCTTGTGATACTTGCATCAAGTGTCAATCTTATTGGAACAAACTATTGTCGAGTCATAAACATTGGAATAGTTGAACATCCCCAAGATTCATACCTATAAATCTCCAAGTAATTCCTCTCTAGAACCATGAGACCAGAATCTGTAAACTTTTCACCAGCAATATCAATGTCAACTATTGTTCCATCCCCAAGGGCAGGTTGTGAGACACAAGCTAGGAAATGATGAACAACCAACTCATAAATCCTCATTTGATCTTGACTCCAACCATATTCCCCAGCTAAAAATTTTGTTGGATGTATAGGTGGATGTGTGTTGTCATTATGACCACCATTACTAGGATTTCGCCAAAGATTTTCTTCAATGTTAAGAAGCTATTGTGCATAAGAACCCCACAAAAGATGCCCTATGTTTCTCCCACACAATGGCCTATAAATGCCGCTCTTGTTGAGTAACTTCTGTAATTGTTGCAGTGGGTTCGTCCACACACATTTCATAGATTATAACTACTGATGTGTAATCAAACAAATGCCCCCACGCCCAATTGAATGTTGCTGCACCATCCTCTAAAGTGTGGGAGAAATTTATGGTCCAGTATTCTTCTGGCTCGTGTGCTTGTATTTCCCAGTACCTTTCAACAACAAAACCAAGAGTTGGAAACTGGAAAGGTCCATAGCTTAAGATAATCTTTCTCTCATCACAGAAAAAGAAAGCAAGAAGGGATCTCTCAATAACATAGTTTTAAACCAATTGAAGGAGGCACGAATTATAAGATCAATTTCCTATCTAGCATCAACTACAACTGCAAAAAACTGATTTGGACGAACCAACCTCCGCACAGATTCATGGATATCTCTTTCAATCAAAGCAGAGAAACGAGCTCGCCATATGTTGAGATAAGGATTAGCAACACAACAGACGTCTATGACCTCAAATGTTATGTTCTCTCCTTCTCTATCACAATCCAACCACAAAACCAACCACTCACATCTCCTTTTCCTCAGGATCATTAAATACATGAACTGTTGCACTGGTTGATCGTTGAGTCAATTATTCATTTGATCATATCTTCTAATCCAGAAGCCAGTTTTGGGAGTGTGATATACCATTAGAAATATCTTTCCAAGCCACTTCTAATGAACACACTTATGAAATGTTTTTCATTGAAGCTCATGTGAAAATATCTCTGAAAACTAGACATAGTAAAAGCCCATTTTGATGACTGGTGAAGGTTGTAAAGACTTACACTAACAACTTAGAAGCTTGTAATAGTACACAATATGAAAGGAACACACGAATGAAATGAAATCATAGGTTGGAAGCGGAATAGTCCACAATCCAAAGCGATGGGTTACTACAACAACATGTCTTCAACAAGATTCATACAATTGCATACAAAATAGTTCATACAAAAATGCATAAGTTAAATAACATGCATTGGTAAAGTAACCATAATAGTCGAGCTACAATAACAACATATGCATGAGAGTGTGTTGGCTCAGTTATGTTATTAAGTGAAAGTTCCATCCATACATACACCATTGACAACCACGAGCCCCAATATTGGAACATTACAGTCAACACCACACGCTCCTCCAAAGAGATGTACTTGCTCTACGTTGTGGAGAATCCAAGGCTCATGCCAATACTCTTCCAAGCCTTCTCTAAGCAATGCCTAGCCAAACACTTGGCTCCCAAAAGCTTGTTCTATGAGTTATGAGGTTTTGTTTGTAACAAAATTTGGGGTGACCCTTAACATTCCCCTTTATGACTCTTCGACTACCTTCACGACTCTTCAAATTCTTTACAAATAAATATTTACATTACATAGTGGCTGTTCACATTCCACTAGTAACACTTGGAATTTCACTTACAACATATTTGTTAATAATACATTTTGCACATGTACAAATGTGAAACAAAATAGGCTAGAGACAACCTAACAAGAAAAAACAATATGACTCGGGAGTTTGGGGAAAGACCAACTTGGAAACCTCCACTTGATGCTACTCAGTCACGTACTAATGCCAAACTTGGTACTGTGCAATGATGTTCCCAAAATGCTTGATGGTTTCTTCCTAGTAGCAGACTCTTGCCTTCATAGCATCCGTGCATATGGTCTTGGAACCTATGTTTGTCTTGTCTTGAAGCATATGCAACATGGTGTAAACCATAATAGGATCACCAGTGTGCTTCTACATGTTTGGTGCACTCAGCTCCAATTCATCCCTAGTGTCCTCTCATCTTAGCTGCTCCATGTACGTGTTGACCTCTAACCGAACTTGGTTCTTGTGCTTAGCTTTGGTGAGGGAAATTGCATCTATTCACTCTCTTCCTCATCTACTGGATTTTGTGGCTCATCAACCTATATGGCACTATTTTCTATGTCATTGTGATTTCCTTTTGTTCTTCTTCCTATTTCTTCTTCATTTCCTATTCTTTCCTTCTCGGCTCCTGTTCTTCCTTTAGTTATTGTTCTTCTTGTTGTGATCTCAGTTCTGCTATCTGCAAGCTCTGCTCTTCTCTCTTCCTTTGATGTACTATCTATTTCCTCTGCCTCCTTTTTATTATGTTGTCAAAGCTTCTTGCATGAATATTGAATGCACTTTCACTCTACAGCTTTGTTCTCCCTTCATTATGTCAACAATTTCCTCTTTCACTGATCTTGTACTGGATTGTTGCCTTCTGCCACTACTGCTGGTCTTGCTGCCATGTTAGTGTTGATTCCTTTTCTGTAAATATTTTGGCATCTACATATATTGACAAGTAAATTGGCGCTTTCTCGACTGCTTGCCTAATACAGATTTTGGTGGTCTCTCTTCAAGTATTTCTCTTTAGTGCCATGGTACAATGACTACTGGAGAGAAGTGCCTCATGAGTGTGGTCCCTGTGGGACAGAAAGGAAACTCATGGAAAGCAAACATTAGCTCTTACAAATATAACTTCATAGTATGATCAAGAAGCAACTAGGGCATCTAATGGGAGGAATTGCATAATTTTGACTGACAGGGGTGTCTGATTGACTGTGGGAACTACACACTACGTAGTCCTAGTAGTCAGTGTGAAATATTGATGACTGGAGCTGTGCAATACACAGTTCAGTTTGGGTCAGGGCCTGAAAGAGATTGTGCATTGTGCAGTCTTAGTGACCAAGCTAGGGGATCGGCTCTTGGAGATGTGCAGTGTGTAGTTGGAGAACGTAGGATAAGCTCTATGCAATTCCAGAAGCTAAGGCAAAGGCATTGAGCTCCCAGATTGCGCAATGCATTCAGTGAAGTGTGAGATTTGGGTAGGGGGAGCCCAGATCTGTCCATGGGGAGTGTGAAAACAAGAAAATATGAAGGATTGTGTAAGGATGAGTGCAGATTTGACGAAGTGTATATGGGTGCATGTAAAGAAATTTCAGTAATGGATCAAAATAAAGGAACACGAAGCATGTGAAGGGAGTTGTCAGAATGACGACTGTTGGTGAAAAATGGGAAAACTCATGTGACACTTGAGAAAGGAAATCTATAACTTGAAACAAAACTTCTACAAGCTATAACAAGTTAAAACGTCAGTGGTCATTCAAAAAAATGAGTGAAACAACACTATCACAAACTAAACAAGCAAAAGTGACAGAGAATGTAGAAAAAGGAAATAAAATAAAAATTGACCCCAAAAAGTGATGACAATGCTCCGAAGGCTCCTTGATCTCCTAGGGAAGCTAGAGCTTGATGATCATATTTATAAGTGAGCTCTAGAGGCATCCATTACATAGATTTGAGAAAAATGGAGTTCATGACGTGTATGATTGAGATCAAGGACAAAAATGACACTTGGAAGAAACTTCTAAAGATGGAAATGTGTCACCTTTAGGAAACTAATAATAGATCCCTACTTCCTAGAGATGATTTTCCTCTTAGCTTCTTGCTTTTCAAGAAAACATCCATGCACTACGTGGAAATATTGTGTAGTTCTAGGAAGGACTAGGCAACTCTCTGGTTCTTGTACTAAGTATTTTCTTAGCACAATAGTTTTTTCACAATTTCTGGGCTCAGTGCCTCTTGAATGCCTCTCAGGTTCTGTGAAAATTCCCAACTGAAGGTATGTCAACTAGCTCTACGTAATTTTGGAGCTGAAGGATCACTTGATGGCTTGGAATGCTCTGCGTAGTTTCCTAGTTGAAGGCAGGCTACCAACTGGGTCTACAAAATTATGGAGCTGGAGCTCACTACTGGATTACTCTGCACATTTCCCGAGAGCAAGGTTTGTTTCCCTCAAGGATTGCAGATCATCAAGGCAGTGTTAGAATTGGTTTGCAACCAAGTCACCAGGTCAACTTGTGGTTAGAAAATAAAGAAAGTAAGAAAACACAAGTTGTAAAGTGAAAGATAAAACTCAATGAAAGAACAATTACCTAGGCAGTGTAAGATGAATTTCTAGGAATTTATTAGGGAGGCTCCAAAATGAAGCAAAGGAAAAATTTTGGAGGGTGGTTGTAGCCACTACAATAGAGTGGAACAGAAGAAGGAAAAATGCATGTAGTCTTTGGAGAAAAGACTGTGATGTGGCATCAGATACTTGGACATATTAGAGAGAAGGGCCTTCAAGTATTATGATGATGGTATGGTAGAAGGAATGTCTAATTTCTCTCTGAATTTTGATTTTTGTGAAAATTATTTATATTGGAAGTAGAATTGAATGAGATTATCCTCTATTTCTAAGACGGAAGAGGGAATACTACAAATAGTGCACAATGATGTGTTTGGACCTATGTTGATTTCATCATTGCATAGATATATGTACTCATATTTCATTTATACATGACTTCTTGAGGACTACACAGATATATTTCCTTACACTACTCAAATTGAGCCAATTTTCAATAGCCATTCTTTCAACAAATTTTGATCACTATAATGACAAAAGGAGGTCTCACTACATGTCGTTTTAGGTACAATTGTACTATCAAAATTTCACAATCATCTAAATTATGATGATAGTTAAGGACATGTGTTGCCAAGGACATAAGGTGTTTCCTAACACAAGTGTTCTTTGGAGTTCCAATGCCAATAATCAACATTCCATATTATCACAATACCAATGAAGTCATGATTTCCTAGTGTTTTAATACCAACAAAAGTTGGGGTTGGTTGACTGATGATGGCGGATATCCTTCGATCAACTTTCCATACCTACCATTCTTTTCGTTCGATGGTTGGATGTTTTTGGTCATTGTAAGACTGATAAAATTGGGTATTGGTTAACTGACGACATCAAATATCCTTCAAAAAAGTTTCCATACCTACCATGCTTTCCGTTTAATTGTTGGAGGGTTTCATGTCATCATAAGTCAATCGAGAATTGCTATTTGAAGACTGATGAAATTGAGTACTAAAATATATATCAATGAACGATGGGATTAATGGGAAATGCTTTTAGTAAAATTCAAATGCTTTTGGTTATGGTTAGTACTATATGTCGCGAATAAATTGATAGATTCTTTACTACCATAAATGTTGGTATCTTCTCAAACTTTCTTCTAGTGCAAAAACCACTTGGTTTGCTACAAATATATTGGGAAAATGTGCTACATGTTACATCAATAATATTATTTAAAAATTATACACATGTGTATACATTTTGGAATATCCCTTATCATCATTAATAATACAAGTAATTTCACAAGCATTTCTAAATTAGCCATGCAAAAAAAGAAGAAGTTTAGAACTGCAATCCATTTACCATTGAGCATATATAAGTTGAAATTGGTAGCTAAGGATAAATTCCCTTGGCCTTCTCGCAATTGAAAATTATTATCACTTCAATTCCATCAATTGAAATATTAATTATGGTCATGTCATCTCACCCCAAAGGATGCGACTCCTTTCATACGTTGAAACAACTATAAATACCCAAATTTATTAGTCACTTTGGGTATGGAATTTGGATCTCTCTCAAACTTCGCTTGGTTTGCAAGTTTGGATGGATTAGATTATTCTGAGGATTCTTGCTCTTGGTTACAATCTCTCACTCACCTAAAAGAATCTTGCTCTTGGGATATAATCTCTATAATAATTCAGGGCTCTCACATACTTATTAGTTATAGGACTTCACACTGTCTACAAATGCTTCACATATGCCACAGGTCTCACGCATCCGTTACAAGATTTTGTCTCGCATAACAAATGACTCTAACATGGTATTTATGTTTGGTTACTGTCGCATGGTATTAAATTATAATGACACACATTGTATCCATGTATGGTTACTGTATCTGATCACATCTACATATGATCTCATGGCATCTCTATCAGTCTCACTGTAATGGAATCTAATCGCATCTCTATATGGTCTCTCCGTTATAAATCCTCTACGCTCTTTGTGTTATGTTTCCCTACACAAATTTTCCTCTACAATATTGTTGGCATCAATCCTCTACATCATGTTATGTATGGTATCCTATGCATCTCAGTATGTATGTTATCTCTTCATTATGTATGGCATCAAAAATCTTTCTGGAATGTGTATACTATGGCTCTCATATCACATGTATTTTAGCACTTGCATGACTAAGGTTTCCTGTGGCATATATTCTATGGTTCACATGATTCTTATCTCTATTGTGGATCACATAAAATCATTAGAATAGATACACTTTTCTTTAGACAATGGTGTTGCTTGATACAATATGTGATGTCTCTATAGTGTTGACAGTAAGGTTGTAACCATAAATTACAGTTGATAGTAAGACAATGATGTTAACAATGATTATATTTGATTGAAAGCAATAAAAAACGTATTTTCTCCTTGTTATATGATGACAATATTCACATTCTTGAATTAGGTTTTCTATGTTAGAGTTTTAGTGCTCATGCTATATGATATCAATGTCCATTGCTAAAGGAACCTTGCTCTTATGTTATATATAAGATTGTGATAATTTTCATGTGATAAATGATGGTGGATAGTGATGACCCTTGAACGTAACAATGGATTGTAGATGCGATTACAATTATATGGCATGTTATATTGAACTTGTCTCGTTCAATTCACAAACTAAGTTGTGAACTGACCTAGGAAGCATGATGTAATGATCTATCTCACCATGGATGTACTTTGTATCTAAATTGAGAAAACTGATGAATATTTAATATAAGAAGAAGAAGAATTGAATTCCACGTTTTCCCCCTTGTGGGGTTTTCCTTGGTCTTTGAACAAATCCTGGTGTCTTTGTTGTGCATGTTTTTCTTTTGTTATTCCTTTATGTTCCACTACATAGTTAATGTTATTGTTCTTTCCACATAATTTTTGATGATTTTATAATGTTATGGAGTGAATGAAATAAGGATTTTGTAAATGAAATTATCTAAAGAAAAGAACAATATAGCCCTAAGAAAAATTTAACATGTTATCTAAGTTGGGCTAAAGAAAAGTCATGGATATCACCCTTGTGAAGACACCAATGGACCAGGTAGAATGAAATATGTTGGAGACCTAAGAGAATTCTATGGTTTGAAGGAAACCATGGGAAAATTTGTTATAATAAGAGAAATTAGGGTTTTGTTGATCTAGGTGGATATTGGTGGCCACCTGCCAAGTCCACCTGGACCCACACCATTGTCTTTCTCAGCATTTTCAGTTTCCTTAATTGTAGCACAACTTACTATTTTTAGCAGTTTTTCGGGTCCTGAACTTCCGGAGCCGTTTTGAGGCCCTAAACGACGTTTTTTGGGGAATCCAGGGACAACATGGGTCCATGCAATGGACTGATGTTGCCCGTTCCAACAATGCTAGTGCTCGAATAGATCTTTCTAATGAGCTATTGTACGCGTCAAACGGAGATCATATGCTAAAGTTACGACCCCGGGAAGTTGATGTACCAACTTACCCCCAAACGGGGCCCACAGTTTGGCGTTTCATCTCCTAGGGTTAGGTTTTGGAATGTTAAGGGTTTTTCATTGCTTCTCAACAATAAATAGGCCTTCGAGCCTCATTGTAACACAGTTCAGAGGCATGTAGCCATCACATCTCTTCTCAGAGATAAGCTACCATCGCCCTAGCTAGTTTATTCCATTTCTGATTGTAAGCATGTTTCAGTATTTTCCATTAATGAAATGAAGTATTATTTCCGCTGCATCTTTGTGTATATGGTTATCTCTGTAATTTGTTGCGTTCCTGTTTAAATCCGGATCAGTGGTATCAAAGCGGCCTGCTTTTTCTCTGTTTTTCTTGCATGTCCCCAACGAGGTCAGGATATAAGGAGTTAGGGCTTGAACTGGTCGAACCTTTGCAAGACCAGCCTCGAAAATCCCGACGGCCTCCCATGGCGGATGAGAAGAAAGACGAGGGGGCAGGAGATCCCATCAAAATCTTGCTCAAAGAAGCCCTCGAGCGGCAACGAAACGCGATGATGGACAGCTTTGCCCAGATCCTTCAGCGGCTACCCAAAAGCAACGCATCGGCTTCCAGCAGCTACTCTGAAAACGCCACACCCTTTAAGGTACAAGTTAATTTTGAAATCCCCATATTCGAGGGTCAGATAGACGCAGACGCCGTAGATAAATGGTTAAATATGCTAGAGGGTTATTTTTCTGTTCATGAATTTTCGAGTCAGGAAAAGATTGTTTTTGCTCTCCTCAAAGCAGCCCCCCACGTCAAGGACTGGTGGGAAACCTACTGCGCGCAGAAGGATGAAAGTACTGGCTCACTATTTTCAGTCGCACCCACCTGGGATTCGTTCCGGGATGCCATGAAGGAGCAGTACTACCCTGTCGGGAGCTATGAGGATGAATACATAAAGTGGACCACGCTGCGGCAGGGAAGGGACCAAGACGTGCCGGAGTTCACCAATCTTTTCCATACCCTTCACACAAAGTTGGGTATCAAGGATTCAGAGCAACATTTGAAACTCAAATACCATGGCTGCCTGCACAAGTACATCCAGGAAGAAATACAATTCCTAAACATCCCCTCGCTCGGCGCAGCATACCGGTATGCCGTCAAGGTCGAACAGAAGTTGAAACAAAAGAAGCGAGACTTTGGATCTGCGAATCCAAAGCAGGGGAAAGGTGCCCCTAAACCACAGAACAAAGGACAAAGCCAAGGCGGGACAACCCAAGACAACCAGCCAAAGCTACAAGCAAAGAACAGCGCCGCGAAGCCGAGAAAGGACACTGGAAAATGGTGCGAGTTCCATAAGAGCTCCACTCACAACACAAGTGAGTGTCGGGCCAAGCAGTCACTGGTGGCCGAGCTAAAGGTTTCAGAATCAGATGCATGTTTCGACTCGGGGTCAGAACTCGATAAGGGGTATGAAAAAGGGAAGCAGATCATTGATGCGGACCCCAGCGCCATTTTTGCTACCGCAAAGATCCAGAAAAATGAACCCGAAGACCCAGAGGAGGAGGAGCGTCTCTTCCACTCCCAGATGTGGGTAAAGGGCTCCCTGATACAGTTCATTGTTGATAGCGGGAGTCAAAA